>RJWK010048378.1:0-16956 GCA_004363435.1 Platanista minor
GTATATCTTCTTTGGAGAAATGTCTATTTAGGTCTTCTGCCCATTTTTGGATTGGGTTGTTTGTTTTTTTGTTATTGAGCTGCATGAGCTGCTTGTAAATTTTGGAGATTAATCCTTTGTCAGTTGCTTCATTTGCAAATATTTTCTCCCATTCTGAGGGTTGTCTTTTGGTCTTGTTTATGGTTTCCTTTGCTGTGCAGTCGGTTAGCTGGAGGTACTTATAGAATGCATGAACTCTTAAAGGGCATCTGTTTTTCATCTCTGTGTTCCCAGCAATTTAGTGCAGTGTGGCACCTGTTGAGTTGTTAATGGATGTTCCTTTGCTGAAATAATGCCTTCTGCAGTGGTTCTCTTGGGGATCTAGAGAGGCTCTAGCTAGGGTCCTTTGTGCAAATAGGATTCTGGATGCTTTTTGATCCCAGTGTTCCTGATGTTAATATGAAGATTCAGCCCCTTGCTACATACACACGAGCATGCAGCACATGAATTTTCAAAGACCTAAATATTAATCACATGACAAAACCTATTAACTAATAGCTGGTCTGTAAACCATGTAAAGAGATTAGAAGCATATAGGAAAGTATTTCTGCCCCCCAAAATACATTGAAGAATATAGATTGAAATTTAACGTAATTTTGCTGTTTCAACTTTCCCATTATTTTTATTAGTCTTTACAGTAAGAGCTATTCAGGAGGCCCATGTATCAGTGAACAGATTGTCCTAATCACATATGTGCCCAGCATTTCTTAATAAAGATCATAATTTGAAACTTTTGCTCTTTTTGCTTATGAAAATTAGAACAAAGTAAAATCATATGTCCTGGGACTAATCGGAAATCAAAGCCCAAAAGTCCATTTGCTTTGTTTTGGAGAGCCCATGCAAGTTCCTGGTTATATTTAGAGATGCATACTTTACAACACTTTTACATTTATATAGCACTTTAAAACTGATGTAGCCTTTATATATTGAATAGTTAATTTGAGCCTCTGAAGAGCCCTTTGAGATAAACCAGAGCATGGTACTAAGACACCCAAAAGGCAAGTAGTTTAAGTGCCCACCCCACTTAGGCAGGTGCCAAAACTGAACACAGAGAAGGTCACTGGTTGGTTCAAGGTGGCATTGCACGTTTTCCTATGTGAAGCATTCAGCTTATAAATGTCCAGTGACACTTGGAGGTAGAAAATATCGTTGAAACCATTGTAGTGCTTAAGGTTGGCAGGCAAGGATTAAAACTTGGAAGTCCCTGCCTTAGGGTCCAAAGCACAGACTTCTCTCTCTGTACCTTTAATACACATCAGTTTGACTCTTTCCTATCATTGACTTTACTATAGTATTCTAAATATATATACCTTCTGCAGCCTCCAAAGCAGACTCCCGTCGGTGGACATAAAATTTCTTGGTCTGACAATCGTACTTTTATGTTGCCTTCAGTATTTCAGGTTGCCTGAAGTGCCATACTGATTAAGCTACATTCAGGAGAACTAAATATATGTAGAATATTCTATGGCTCCCCTACTGAACACAAAACTGTAAATTAATGGATCTCTCTTGTTGACATCGTAAAGTATGAGGTGCAACTGTAATATTCCTTGCAGGACCATGTATTTCACTTGTAATGCCTATAAAATAAATGGTTGTTCAAATGTAGAAGCTATGACAAAACATGGATGTTTATATAGGAAGTGACACAGTGGAAGAAGGATTACAGTGATGACATGTAAAATGAGAGACCAAAAAGGGCTGGGGGGAAGAAAATAATAAAATGGACTAGTGGCAGGGCAACCTTCCACTGTGGGGGTCACGGTGAGGTTTAATCGATACATCAATCCTGAATATGGTTAGAGGTGATATAAACGGGTTTTGCTTTGTCGTTCTATTGGTGTTTTGTGGCTGTATGTGTTATAGGGTATAAGTGAAACTGGCAGAACAGTAGACTGAGATAATTTGGCAGATTAATTAGAAATGCTGCACATCAGAGAGATTTTGGAAGTTAGGAGGGGAGAGATTCTGACAGAAATGGAGCTGAAAGCATCATAGAGTGAGCCCTAATTTGAGAAAAGTGGCTAATGGAGATATTAGTGCACATTTTTTCCCTCTTGCTTTTTTTTTTTTTTTTTGCGGTACGCGGGCCTCTCACTGTTGTGGCCTCTCCCCTTCTCCCGTTGCAGAGCACAGGCTCCGGATGCGCAGGCTCGGCGGCCATGGCTCACGGGCCCAGCCGCTCCACTGCATGTGGGATCTTCCCGGAACGAACCCGTGTCCCCTGCATCGGCAGGCGGACTCTCAACCACTGCGCCACCAGGGAAGCCCCCCTCTTGCTTTTTTGACACCTCCCTCCAAATCTCCCCAGTAGATTATTCTGCCTTTAGCATACCCCTCCTTCCCACACCCCACCCTAAGTTTCAATACACAAGTTTCTTAGGTCAGTATTTTGAGAGATGTTGCTTAAATTTATTTAAATTTGCAGTGTGTGTGGCTCCTCCCAGTTCTTAAATTATTGCTACTAAACTAAACTGCTGTTAGGACTGTGAAATTTCATCTCCTGCAGTAGTCAGCTGTCAGGTCACAAGCAACTTATCTGAACACCCACGATAATTTTCTTTGGTGTGTAAAGTCAAGCATCTTGGTTATCATGTAGGCATTCATTTTTAATACATTAATTTGACCCAGAACATTTTGTTGTTTGTGATGGGCCTCCCACTTCTTCTTTGGAAAATTCTAGAGTCTGAGTCCAAGCTTTTTTCCTTTCTTAATTCTAAAAGCAATTTTCCCACTGTTCTTTTTTTTTCCTCTTGAGTAGGACTAAAAGTACTTGACTAAGAACCTTGTGCACTTCTTCTATTTTGAGTTGCTTTTGTCTTCATTTGTGGGTTAATTCTTATTAGGTTGTTGAAAAATAGCTCCCCAGTTCTGAACACAGTGAAGGGAAGGACAGCATCCTTCCAGGTTTTTTAAGCTTTGTCATGTGAGAGGATCAGAGCACTTTTAAAATGTGGTGGCCTTGAAAGGACTGGAAATAAATCTCCAGGGATGTACCATCGCAGAATCACCACTTACTAGCTGTGTGATTCTGGGTAAGTCACCTAACTTCTGTGATCCTGCTCCAGTTACCATCCATGCACAATGAGGCATAATGGTACCTACCTCAAAGGGTTATTGTGGGGATTAAATGAAGTAGGGCATTTAAAGGGTTTAGGGCAACGTCTGGTTTACTTGCATCACATTAGCTATCTTCTACTGTCACCGCCACAGATGCTCAGGTCTATCCTCAGAAGAGATCTTGACTCAGTACACTTGGGGCTGTAGGACAGGCATGTGCATTCTTTTTTTTTTAATAAATGTTTTTTTATTGAATGCCCTTAATGGGAAAAGCACTATGAGTTTAGTTTTTAAATTTTTTTTTTTTATTTTTGGCCATGCCTCGTGGCTTGTGGGATCTTAGTTCCCCAACCAGGGACCGAACCTGGGCCCTCAGCAGTGAGAGTGTGGAGTCCTAACCGCTGGACCACCAGGGAATTCCCAGGCATGTGCATTCTAATAAAACTCCTTGGGGATTCTGATGGCTACTTCTTAGTTAAGAACTACTGCTCTAGCCAGTGATTCTCAAACTTTAATGTATATCAGAATCACCTGAGGGAAGGGGATTTATTAAAAATGAAACTCCAAGCTCCACCCGTAGAAATAGTGCCACTCCTGTAGATCTGGTGATGAGGGCCCAAGAATGTGCATTTTAACTGGAACTCCTCCAAGTGATTTTGATGCAGGTGATCTGCAGATTACCCTTTGGGAAACATGGCTACAGAGAAATCACATTAGCACACTGTTATGGACTGCAGGTTTGTGTCCCCAACCCTAATTCATGAAGCACACCCCCCTCGGTGTGATGGTATTTGGAGGCAGGGCCTTTGGGGGGTAATTAGGTTTAGATAAGGTCTGATGGGAGGCCCCCCATGATGGAATTAGTGCCCTAATGAGAAGAGGAAGAGAGGCCAGAACTTCCTAGCTCTCTTGGCCATGCGAGGACACTGGGTGAAGGCCACTGCCCGCGAGCCTGGAAAAGGGCTCTCATCAGAAACCGAATCTACTGGCACCTTGATCTTGGGCATCACAACATCCAGGACTGTGAGAAATAAATTCCTGTTGTTTAACCCACCCAGTCTATGGTATTTTGTTATAGCAGCCCAAGCCAAGACACACCTCTCCTTCTTCACTGTGTTTGCCTATAGCAATAATCTTTTAAGATTGCCCAGGTACTACTGGGGTGGCCCACACCACACAGTTAATGCTGCTGACTCACTTTTAGTGAAATAAAAGAACCAAGTTACAAAGTGTTTTTTCAGCCGTAGTAGGGAATTAGCACAAATATGCATCCTGACCAAGAGCATGTAATTGTAAGGTGGCTGCAGGGGGTTTAGTCTATAGCCATAGGACAAAGAAAGGCCAATTAACCACGAGGGAAGAGAACCTTTGACAATAGAAATCATACGTTTGACCCTTGGGTCATTAGTATTGTGCCCTAATCAACTGAACTTACCCACCAATAGCCACAAGAAAACTGGGGGAAGAAGGAAGCAGGATTGCTTCGAGTTTGTACTAGGTATTCATTATGTGACTAGTGCTTAATGAGCTTGGTGATGCTTTTTCTTTTTAGTGACAAAGTGTTCTATTTGATTGCTTTGAAATACATTTCCATTCTATCATACCTGAAAAGAGAAAAATTAGGGCTTTGAGGAACTCTGAATCCTCATTTGTCCTTAGCCCATGCTGCACAACATCTGGCTCTCCACTCATTGTAGAAATCAAATCTTCCATACACTGTGATTTTCTAGGTCTCTACAGCATTTTGAAAACCCACTAACTTCTAAATAGCTTAATGCCTCCCCCCCACATTCACTTAGGCTTCGTCTCCTCTATTTCTTGAGCCCTGCCTTTTTTCAGTTCAGCAGTACAACCCTTGAGCTTTCTGACAAATGTGTAAAAGACAGCAATTCCCAGAGTTATATCCTCCACTTTCTTGTGGTCCAGGCCATATCCAGGATCAACCCTTGTGTTGGTGCTAGGAATTGGAAAGAAGGGAAGAGCATTCTTGAAAGTCCATAGTTTTGAAATGCAGCAGAAATCTCCAGTCTTAAACTTACTTCTGGAACCTAGAAACCTAAATTATCTTAGACCAGATAACTTTTGTTCACTCTCAGGTTTTTCAAGTGTTGTAGAAAAATTTGTTTGGAGGTTTGGATGGATAACTCTTGCTTCTAAAACATGATCTATTCGGAATAGTATACTAAGCAAAGTTCACTGAGCTAAATTAGATTAATGATGGACAGGTTCCTGAAGACAAGCAAATAACTTATTAGCTTCTATATTTCTTAAGTCTGTGGAGTCTTGACTTCTAAATATTCTTTGCTTGTGACTTTAGAGAGCAGAGAGCCTTGCTATCTCAATGCCTGAATGTTTGCTTTGGGGTCACCGTATTTCTTGAGCTATGCATGCCATTTGAGTCTTAAGAAGGGAAAAATATTTCCAAGACATGACTTCTACAAATAGAGAATAAAAGTTGTTTACTTTTTTCACTTTTATATTGGCATGAAATATAGCTGTGCTGTCTGATTTTTGGAGGTATTGAAAACACTCCAAGGTTAATTTTATATTTTTGTGCCATACGGACATAACCTCATCTCTTAATACCACGTGATCATAGGATGTATTTTTCTACTTTGTGACATGGAGTTTTGGGGGGTAATTATTAGTAAATAATGTTATGTGTAAAGACTCAAAGAGGGCTAATATCTTTAGCAAAGACAAACCATAGCAATTACAGGAACCAAGATCTAGCCTACAGCTTAAAAGTTTTAACAAATTTTAAAGATTGCAAAAAATGAATAAAGAAAAAGAATAACAACAACCTGACATAGTTTGTGTTGTGAAAATAAAGCACCTGTTTACCTTAATAAGACCCTCTACTTTGAGACCTGTTATGAGATTCAGCCTTTATTCCTAGAGTGAAATAAAAGACTCACGCAAATTTTAACAAGTTATCATTTGCTCACTGACATTAATGAAGGCAGGAGGCTTTATTTCACATAAATTGTTAACATTGACAGTAGAAAGAAAAGTAAATTCTAATTAATATACTAGTCACCCTTTCTGTCACCTGTGTTAGCCTGAGTTGGGTCTTTATCCTTGACACACTTATCAGACTAGTTTTGAATATTTTACTACAAGGCTTTTGTCATATTTTTTGAAAATCACCACTTCTTGAATGATAAACCTATTGTTTTTAACTAGATGGAACATTCTCAAAAAGATGATGGGAGCTCTAAATCACATTCCCTCTTTCCCCATCTAACAAGAATCAAATGTTGTACCAGCAATGATCAGAAAAGGGACATCAGTGCCTGAGCTTCTTGCTTTTTAAAAAATGCAGCATATAACAGGGAAGACAAACTGTGATCTGAATCTTATTAGCATGATCAAGGGATGACAAAAGAGTACTGGGCTGTGGGTCAGGAGACTTGAGTTCTAGGCTGGGCTCTGCCACTACCTATGTGATCTCACACAGATCCTTTTTGGCCTCAGTTTTCTGACTTGTTTTCAAAGAGCTACATTGGTGTAGATGACTACTTAGTTCCCTCACAGTTCTAAAAGCTCATGATTCTGTGCTTTACATTGCTGTCTATGAGATGGTTTTGTTCCCTCAGTTTGTTTACGCCCCTTCCTCTAATCTCACTGAGTGTACTTAATATACAGGTGATGGAACACCTTGACCTTTATTCTGGAAAATAGACCCAGACCAGGAAATTTTTCATAGTGCCAATGATTTCTAAGGGTACCGGACTCTTCTGCATCCCATTACCAGGAAACACACACATATACACAAAATGAAAGTAACTGTATTCTACAGACTGCTGGACAAATGTCTGAAATTATTCTGACCTACCTAGAAACCATCTTACTTTCTTCTTTCCTCTTTGCTTTATGAGTTTGTTGTCTGGTTGGTCTGCTTCCATTCCTTTCACTTTGAAATTTTTCAGGAAAACACAAATAGTATTAATATTGGGTTAGCATTAAATAGTAAAGGAGAGCCTTGAACATCTACATCTTCCCACTCCCCTCAATCACCATCACCAACAAAAAGATGAAGAAACACAAAAGAGACAAGTGCTACAGTAAACCTCTGTGCACCCCCCAAATATGCATATGTAATAATATACCATAGCCTATCAGATTGTTTCCATATTTGTCCTAGCTGTAAGTCACAAGTCATTTTGATACAAATAATACTTGTGAATAAGCTGTAAAAATACTCACCGTGTAACATGGAAGCTGTCCCCGGAAGTGACAACTTACTGTCATGAATGATGAAATATCCTTTTTGTAAAAGGCAATTGTTTTGATTGTAGAAAAAGAAATGAGCTTTTCTATGTTTCTTCCGTCTCTGATGGTGGTTTTTTAAACAGGAAAGCTCCTGTAAAGTGATGCTAGGCCATGTATTTCATTTCAACTTTCATTTACAGTTGTCGTTGTTGCGGGGGAAAAACATTTAAATCAGTTTCTGTATGAAGGTCAGATAACACTGTGAACAAAAGTAATTTATTTATGATAATATCAAAACAGAAACGTTGCTGCACTTAAATTATGAAGCATGTTTCTTTTATCTGCAATACGATTGTATGTATGACAGTAGAATCTGGGAGTATATCTTATTTATGCTACTGGTGAACTCAAGAAATTCTCTTCTCCTCAAGGCCTGAAGTTCTGACATTGGTTAAGAATAAGACCAGATGATATTGTGTGATGGGGTATAAATTAAGCTGTTTTTAAAGGAGGTATGGGAACTATTTTACGTGTTTGGGGTTTTATTTGCTAAACTGAAGCAGCGTTGACGTCATTTGTGGCTTAGGAGATGCCATGTGATTTTTTAAATGTCCCTCTGTGTGTGTGTGAATGTGTGTGAATTATTTGAAGTAATGCAGTGAGGCAGAAGTATTCATAATAAAAATGTTTCTTTATCTTGTTTTGGAGTATAAAGACACAGTTTAGTAGATACAAACACATACATCCTGACTGCTGCCTGCACACATCTTCCCATTCCCAGCTATTCCCCCAATATAGGTCTCCCAGATGATGGACAATTGATTGTTAGATGCAACTGCAGACTATCGGCTGAACACATTTAGGAGCACAGTGTAGGCTAGGTGATGTACCGTGATAATTCACACACATTCATACACAACCACTTAACCACACCCATACCCACCCACACACCTTCACATTCCCCAATAACCTTTCTGGTCCAACATGTTAAGATGTTCCACTAATTTATGTTGCACACTTAAAGCACAGAAAGAGTTTAAAAGTTGCCCAAGATGTCATAGAAATTGTAGCACTTCCAAGAATTTAACCAAAAAGACCTTAATTCCATTCTTACACTGTAACCACAGGTATTTCCCCAGACCATCACATAAATTCCATATCTTTATGAAGCTATTGGGTTGGCCACAAAGCGCCTTCAGCTTTTAAGTAAAAATAAAAGACATTTTTCATTGTCACCAAGAATTTTATTGACCAGCGTATTCACCCTTTTTTTCCACTACCTTCTGCCATTTTTCAGGCAAATTCATAATTCCATCTTCCCAAAACTTTTTATCTTTATGAACAAAGAACTGTTCCAGGTGCCTTTTACGGTCTTCCAAGGAATTGAAATTTTTTCCATTAAGAGAATTTTGTAAAGACTGAAGTAAAAGGAAATCTGAAGTTGCAATGTCTGGTGAATACTGCAGATGAATCAGAACTTCCCAGCCAAGCTGTGACAGTTTTTGCCTGGTCATCAAAGAAACACGTGGTCTTGCGTTATCCTGATGGAAGATTACGCATTTTTTGTTGACTAATTCTGGATGCTTTTCGTTGAGTGCTGCTTTCAGTTGGTCTAATTGGGAGCAGTATTTGTTGGAATTAATCATTTGGCTTTCCAGAAGGAGCTCATGATAGAGGAGTCCCTTCCAATCTCATCATATACCCAACATCACCTATTTTGGATGAAGACCAGCCTTTGGTGTGATTGGTGGTGGTTCATTTCACTTACCCCACAATCTCTTCCATTCTACATTATTGTACCGTATCCACTTTTCATTGCCCGTCACAATTTGTTTTAAAGACAGGACGTTTTCATTACGTTTAACTAGAGAATCGCATGTGGAAATACGGTCAAAAAGGTTTTTTTCACTTAACTTATGTGGAACCCAAACATCAAAGTGATTCACATAACCAAGCTGGTGCAAATGATTTTCAGTGCTTGATTTGGATATTTTGAGTATGTCGGCTATCTCCCATGTGGTATAATGTTGATCTCAATTAATGTCTTGATTTGATCGCTATCAACTTCAACTGGTCTACCCAACTGTGGAGCATCGTCCAGAGAGAAAGCTCCAGCACAAAACTTCACAAACCATTTTTGACACATTTGCTCAGTCACAGCACCTTCTCCATACACTGCACAAATCTTTTTTTTTTTTTTTTCATTTCAGGTGCGTTTTTACCTTTCTTGAAATAATAAAGCATAATATGCCGAAAACGTTGCTCTTTCTCTTCCATCTTCAATATTAAAATGACTACACAAAAATTCACCAATTTTGATGTCTTTTTAAAATGTATACTGATATGACAGCTGTCACATACAGTCTAACAATTGTTCTGAATGACGTTAAAGACAACTTGCTGCTAGAGCCATCTTACGGAAAAAACGAACGAACATTTTGGCCAACCCAATATATATATATGCTTCTAGAGGTAAGAAGCATTGCCAGTTCCATTGTGGAAATCTTCTTAAGCATTGTGACTACATGTCTCACTAGTGGGAATGCTGGGGAGAAATAACAATCTTTCATGAACATTTCTAGGATTATGTGGAGAGAAAAGAATATTTTAAATGTTCTCTAGCCACTGAAACATACTGTAGCAATCAAGCAAACCCCGTATCCCTATGATATCTAAAAGTGATACAGAGACTTATTACAGTAATTGCACGTGGGGTCTGTGAACCACATTGGTCAGAAGAAAAGATTATCTAGTAATGTGGGCAAAAACATTAGCTGTCCTTTATATCTATTTGAAATCCCTAAAAAGCAGAATTACTGTCTTTCAACATCTGTACGTCTGTTGACATTGGAAAATTATAATGGTGACTATATATTTTTTTTATAATATTATATCACCAGTCCTCTGGGCCACTCCATCTCAGATGTGCTTAATCTCCTTTGATCAAATAACAATTTTAAAAGAAATTAGTAGCATTCCAGCACCTGATAGGCTGTAGAAACATTTGAAACCATTTTCATCTTGTCTTTGAGGATCAAATATAAGGACTCTTAAAAAATATTGGTGAGTGTAATATACAGCACAGGGAATATAGTCAATAATAGTATAATAACTTTGTATGGTGCATAATCTATAAAAATGTTGAATCATGTACACCTGAAAGAAATATGATATTGTAAGTCAACTATTCTTTCATAAAAATATTATATATAAGTCCAGTGCCAGAAAGAGAACTTCAAATCCGAAAACATGGATTCCATCAATAAACAACTGAGGAACTTTGAGAAAATCAACTAGAGGTTTGAACTGCAATTACCTTGTCTGTAAAATCTAGGAACTACTATGTGAGGTATTATGATAACCATCTGATCTGTCTCAGGATTCAGCCCCACCTTCCGTTTTGCACCCCTGTTGCCAAAAATAGCATACAGATTTATTTAATTCTTTCCAATGGCTATTACAAATTCTTCACCATAGTTGTTTCCCCTTCAGCTTTATTTCCTACCACCTCACTACTCCCATTTTATGCTCCTGCTATACCAAATGGTTTGAGATTTTCTAAGTATAGCACACCGTTCTTTTTTGTTTGTTTGTTTGTTTTTGGTTTTGTTTTTACTCTTTTATGCATCTGAACATATGCTATTCCCCCTGCATGGATAACCCTTCAGCAGAATCCCCCACCCCAATACTCCCAATAGATTTAAACTAGTCTTCGAATCCCGGCCCAGAGAGGTGCTTCCAAATGAAGCCTTTTCTGTCTACTGACACCTTTCCCTCTTCTGGGCTACCTCTGCATTTTGTTCATACTTGTATTATTGTATTTATCCTGACTTGTTGTAATTGATTTGTTTATTATCTGTCTCTTTTTTGATGTTCTTTATGACAGGGTTCATGCCTGCCTTCTTCCCTGCATCTCTTCCACAAATACTTATAGAGCACTTACTTTTGTCAGGCACTGTTCTAGGCCTAGAGAGATATAGCAGTGAACAAAGCAGGCAAGAATGCCTGTCCTTATGTAGCTTCCCTGTCTCATTCCTCTCTATATCCCTAGAACATAACATAAAGAGTAGCATTTCTCATTCTAGCAAGCAAGAAACACTTGTTGGATTGAAGTCAAGAAAATATTATGGCTAAATTTGAAACTCCCTTATCTTCCTCTCCCGTATTGCTAACACTATGCATATAATTTCTATTTGTACATACATTAATATTTAGTTCTAACATTCAGTCAGTGTTTCTTCCTTTCCTAAGTTTCTATACCTTTGTCTCCATCACTGGTGTCTAACACCATTGTAAATGAAACAGCTTCTGAGAGTGCTATGATATCTTGGTTGCCTTGTTTAGACTTAGCACACTGAAGGAAGTGCTCTTTCATCCAATCAATCAATGTTTACTGATCACCTAGCATTATGAGGCACTGTGAAAGACACAGTATAAAATATCAAATAAGACAGATGTACTCCTGCCTTCTTGAAGCTTACAGTCTATTGGTGAAGACAAGCAGTAAACAAGTGAATAAATATATTATTACAACATATGATAATTGCTGTGGGGGTAATGAACAGGGCGTTTGATTGAGAGTGAAGGGAGGAGTGGCCAACTAAAGTAGAATGGTTAAGGAAGACATTTCCAAAGAGGTGACATTTAAGTAGAAATTCATAGGATGAGCAATAGCCAACCATGTAAAAAGTTGGGGGACCAAGCATTAAGGGAAGAAGGGACAGCATGTGCCAAGCTGCTGAGGTGGCAAAGAGCACTTGGGGAGACGGCAATGTAGTCGGGGTTTAGAGAATGAGGAGGAAGGTAATTAAATTAGAGAAGTAGCAAGGGGGCAAGATAATGCAGCATCTTACATGATGCCATGTTAAGGCACTTAGAGTGTATCCAGAAGAAATGAGGAGTCATTGAAAGAATTTAAGCTGGAGAGTGACATGAGCAGATTTATGTTTTGAAAATATTACTCTGGAGGCTGTATAGGGAACAGAGTTGGGTGTAAGTGAAGATTCATGGAAAGCCGTTGGGGGCTGCTGTGGTGGTCTAGGAGAGAGATGGTAGTGACTTCAACTAGTGTGATTCCAGGGGAGATGAAGAGAAATGTCAGATTTGGGAGATATTTTGGAAATAATGTTAATTAGACTTAGTTGGATTTAATGTGGGAGTTGGGAGGAAGCGTCAGTTGTGATGCCTAGACATTGACTGGCTGGCTGGAGATGCCATGTACCGAGATAGGGACAACACAGGGCATGGGAGAAAGTTGGATGGATGTGAAATGCATTTTAATGATGATAATCATGGTGGCAGTGGTGGTAGACTTACCAAAGTTGGAGGGAAGATAAAAAGGAAAATCTGGCAACTGTCAGTGATTTTTCTTTAGCTTGTTGGAGAAGGTCCAACATATTTTGCATATTTCAACTCTGCAGGCTATCTTGATGCTTGACCTAATTTGTCTTTTTCTCGTACACTCCACCTCACGAAAGTGACCAGGATTACATTTTCTCTGAATATACTGTTAAGAATTAGAAGATTTCTCTCTCAATCCAGGAAGCTATGAGAATATTCAAGTCTTAAAGAGTAGAGAGAGTAATTCTCAAAAGGCAACAACTTTCCATTTGTCATCAGATTGTGCAAATGTTCCAACTAGGTAATATATTCCTAGATCAGTATCTATCAAACTAGTGTCCAAGAAGCTCCTATATAAAAATCACCTGGGAATGCTCGTTCCAAATGAAGATCCTTATCTAGCAAACTAATCAGAATCTCTGGGGAGTCTCAGTTGTCTCAGTTGTATTACAGGCTGACATATGAAAAGCATTGTTGTAGAGGAGGTATTCTTAAACTTTTTGCTGCTTTGGTTCCTTTTGGTGGTCTTGGGAAACCCACGGATCTCTTCTCAGAAAAATATTAATACCTGGTTCAAATAAAATACACAGGATCGGGCTTCCCTGGTGGCGCAGTGGTTGAGAGTCCGCCTGCCGATGCAGGGGACACGGGTTCGTGTCCCAGTCCAGGAAGATCCCACATGCCGTGGAGCGGCTGGGCCCGTGAGCCATGGCCACTGAGCCTGCGCATCTGGAGCCTGTGCTCCGCAACAGGAGAGACCACAACAGTGAGAGGCCTGCATACTGCAAAAAAACAAAACAAAACAAAAACCAAAAAAAAAACCCACAGGATCACAAAGGAAACCAATTATATTGAAATAGTTATCAAAATATTTTTAAAACAAATTTTATATAGTAATTTACATGCTTTTTATTAGCACATTAATGAGATCTAGCAGCAAGTATTATATTACCATAATTTGAAGTAGTAGATGAATGTAAATATTTTGAGACATCTGCCACAATTATAATATGATCTAAAGTTATCTGATTTCTATTAGTGACAAAGTTACAGGTTCAGCTAATACTACTATGGTTTGTTGCCTAGATTCATAATGGAAGGAAATGCTAAATTTCCATCAGAAGTAAGTGAGAAAAACTCTTGGGTTTGGCTGTTATGCTCCTGAGTGTACCTGGCTAGGCTTGTCTGCACACCCTTGTTATTGTCCCCTCCTTTTGTACCTAAGCTCTTCCAGAGGGTGGCTTTGGAGAAGACTTT
Organism: Platanista minor; assembly: GCA_004363435.1. Lineage (NCBI taxonomy): Eukaryota > Metazoa > Chordata > Mammalia > Artiodactyla > Platanistidae > Platanista > Platanista minor. The sequence goes on from RJWK010048378.1 coordinate 13,912, forward strand.
AGATTGTTACTATTTTGTGTCTCTAAAGGAAGAGTATTCTCAGGACGGAGAGAGGCATTGTAGGATGAGGCACTAGCATGTGCAGTAAGTACAGAGTCAGAAAAGAGGCTGGGATTTAAAAACAGTAAGGAGTTCAAAATAGCTGAGGCTGAGGGTGGGTGAGTAGAGAGGCAGAAGATGAAGCTGTAGAGGTGGGTTGACCTAAGTGCATGGAAGGTTTTCCCACTGCATGTATGAGCTTAGATTTCATGATGGAATTAACAGGTAGCTAGAGAGAACTTTATAATGAAGGGAGACCTGGTAAAGTGTATTTATTAGGAAAATACGGTTGACCCTTGAATAACATGGCTTGAATTGCCAAGGGGCCACTTGTATGCAGATTTTTTTTCAATTGTATATACAATACTACAGGATCCATGGTTGGTTGAATCTGCAGATGCAGAACCGTGGATACAGAGGGACGACTATGGGACTTGAGTGCCGTGGATTTTGGAGTCCCTGTTGGGTCCTGGAACCAATCCCCTGAGGATACCGAGGGATGACTGTAAACCTGCAGGCAAAATGAAGGATGGATTGGAAGAAGCCAGACCATTTCTGAGGCTTTGGTAAAAGCCCAATTGAGGAAAATATGGTTCTCTGAAGTAAGGCAATGGTCATGGGACAGAGAAGATGGAAAATATATGAGAGATTAATGTGCCGTGAAGAAGCAAAGTTTGGGGTGACTTTGAAGGTTCTAGCTTTGGAGAAGTTGTAAATGGAAACACCATGAACAGAGGTACCAATCATGAGAGGAACAGCAGGTTTTGGGGGGAAGGTTTTTAGTTCTGTTTTGGATAGCCTGAGTTTTAACTGCCTATTTAATGTCAAATGAGAGATGAATGGAGTTTGTATTTTTACCATTATTCATAGTAGTATTTTAGGTAAAAATTTTTAAACATTCTTTTTGTCTAGAAATTGACAAATTGTCTTCACAGAAATTATGGGGTAGTTAGGTTTCAGAAATATTTAGGATTAGGCCTTATATTGTTCTTTCAATACATTTTTAACGAAATGTCCACCAATGGCTGTCCTCCAAAGAGTGAGTGAGTTAGTTCTTCTGGATAAAATAAAAATCCTTCTATAATTATAGTAATGGATCCTGGTAATGTAGAATATCAGTAGTCTTGTGTTCCTGTACCAAAGGCTTAGATGTTTTTTGCATTCTCCACCTGCCCATCTATCATAACTGCTGGAAGACAGAGGACTATAGGTAGGGTGGGAGCAGCAAACAGCAGAAGTGGTGTGCAGCCAGTTTTTATAACAGCTCGGTGGCTTGCACATGATTCTCAGCAACTGGTATGGATACATAGGGAACTTGCTAGTTGTGGCCATCCCCATATTCATTGCTTTTCAGGTTTTGAGATCTAGGATAAGGGGAGAGTTTTCCTGTGAAAGTGGGATGTTGAAATGCAGGATTGACTTTTAACAGAATTGTGAGGGAAGTGATGTTTCCCTTTGGTATTCTTTTTTCCTCAGTCTAGCTATTTCAAATCCCTTTACCTGGTGCTTTTGTGATAGACCCCAATTTAGCATCTTTCCTAGACTTGTGATTTTTTTTTTTTTTTTTTTTGCCGTAAGCCGGCCTCTCACTGTTGTGGCCTCTCCCGTTGCAGAGCACAGGCTCCGGATGCGCAGGCTCAGCGACCATGGCTCTCGGGCTTAGCTGCTCCGTGGCATGTGGGATCTTCCTGGACTGGGGCACGAACCCGTGTCCCCTGCATCGGCAGGCAGACTCTCAACCACTGCACCACCAGGGAAGCCCATAAACTTCTGCTTTTGGATTGGCATTGTTCCTTTGAACTTTATCCTTCCATGATAAAATCTCTTGTTCCTACATTCGATAAACTAATTATGCACATATTTATGGTTACATATTATGGTTTAAAATGTGCTGTCACTTCCAAGTAACAATTACATTTTAAGAGGGGTCTTGGGACAATGCTTTAACCTAAAGAAGTTACACTAATGGTTGGGACTGTAGGTATCATGGTAGTTGGGGCTCAGTGGTCTTTCCTAACAATTTAAAAATAATATTAATAGCATATATGTGTGAAGGAAACTCAGCAGATACAGAAGAAAGCATATTCATTTGTAAAGGCTGAAGGAATAGAGTGGAACTAGATATACCAGGCAGAATTCATTTATAGACGCTTTAAAGAAGGAGAGCAGAGGAGTTATTTTTGAAGATGGTGATAGAAATGGAGTGGAGTGGGGTGATGAGATGTTGTACGTTTTATTTGAAATGACTTTGAGAGAAGGGAACATGCCTTTAAGTTTGTGTCCTCCATGAGGCCTGGAAGAATGATTTATACACAGTGTGTAGTGATGGTTAGTTTAAATGAGCAGATCCATGCAGGAGAATTATTGATTTAGAAAAAAAACCCCTTCTATATGTTTATTTTTACCTTGAAGAGTCCCCTAAACCCAGATAGAGTGTTTTTAAAAAAACTTCCATGGATTTAGTGTATATACACACACACACACACACACACGCTCATTTAAAGAGGTTGGTTGAGATACCCAATGAATTGGGCAAAAAGGAAAGCCCATTTATTCCTCAATGAACTCCATACTGAGGGAAAGTTCTATGACTCATAACAAGTAGTGCTGACGAGGGAGCCTCTAGGCTGTCCATTCATCTCTTTGAGATGTGAGGTTATTTTGTGTGTTTTGTTTGGCTTTTTAAATGTTGACAAGTCTCAGGTGTACGTTAATAGAAATGCTGTGATCAGAAGTCTATTAGAACAGCATCTGGGAAGGAATACTCATGTTAAGAAATCAGCAGTAGGCAATAGCCAGGAGATGGGAACAACCTAAGTGTCCATCATCGGATGAATGGATAAAGAAGATGTGGCACATATATACAATGGAATATTACTCAGCCATAAAAAGAAATGAAATGGAGTTATTTGTAGTGAGGTGGATGGACCTAGAGTCTGTCATACAGAGTGAAGTAAGTCAGAAAGAGAAAGACAAATACCGTATGCTAACACATATATATGGAAT
>RJWK010048379.1:0-16955 GCA_004363435.1 Platanista minor
ATGAAATAATGCCATTTGCAACAACATGGATGGACCTAGATATTATCATACTAAGTGAAATAAGTCAGAAAGAAAAAGACAAATACTATACCATATCACTTATATGTGGAATCTAAAATATAACATAAATGAACTCATCTACAAAACAGAAACAGACTCACAGACATAGAGAATAGACTTGTGGTTGCCAAGGGGGAGACGGGTTGGGGAAGGGGTGGAATGGGAGTTTGGGATTAGCAGATGCAAAACATTATATATAGATAGATATAGATATATAGATAAACAACAAGGTCCTACTGTACAGCACAGGGAACTATATTCAATATCTTGTGATAAACCATAATGGAAAGGAATATGAAAAAGAATGTATATATATGTATAGCTTAATCACTTTGCTGTACAGCAGAAATTAACACAACATTGTAAATCAATTATACTTCAATAAAATAAATAATAATAGCAATTTTTTTAAAAGCAGAAGAGTCATGCCCTTCTCCATATTGGGGTCTTCTCTCTTGGGAAAGGATCCACCTGCACACCAGCAGCTTCTTTCTGCAGCTTATCAGCCAGAAGGTGTCACCTGGACCAAGTTCTTCCAGAGGGTCTGTAGCACAGGAGTGTGCGTGCCTGGGTATGTGACCACCCTGGGCAGATCATGGGCTGTTAATCAGCAAGAATGGGAAGATGGACATTGAGCAGGCAGCGGGGTGGGGGGAAGTGGCCATACACAGGGCACCAACCACCTCGGAAAAGCAGGACCCCTGTCCTTCCCAGCACATAACTGGGAATGTGGAGCCACAACAGGGAATTTGGGAGACCTTGATTTCCTTTCCTTTTTTTAAATTTTAAGCATTTTATTGGACTAATGCTCCCATACCATACAATTTACCATTTAAAATGCACAATCAATGATTTTTAATACATTCACAGAGCTGGGCAACCATCACCACCATCCGTTTTAGAACATTTTCATCACCTCCAAAAGAAACATTGCACCCCTGAACTCTCACTTCCGATGCCCATCTAGCCATGGGCAACCACTCATCTCTGCTCTATCTGCATAGATTTGCCTGTTCTTGACGTTTTGTATAAATGGAATCCTGTACCATGTGGTCTTTGTGCCTGGTTTCTCGCGCTCAGCATAATGTTTTTAAGGTCCATCCCTGTTGCAGCATGTATCAAAATTCCTTTCTTTGTCTGAATATTATTCCATGGTATGTGTATATCACACTTTGTTTATCCATTCCCTCACTGATGGAAATTTGGTCTGTTTTCTCCTTTGGGCAACCGTGAATAGCACTGCTGTGAACATTCACACACGTTTCCACGTGGCTGTACGTCTTCATTTCTCTTGCGCACATCCGTACAAGTGGAATTGCTGGTTGATTTTCTTCTGCATGTGCTCAAAGACAAGCACTGTCTAGATTGTATCATCAAAATACTCTATGTTGGTAATGGTGCCTTGTCAACAACCAAGCAAGAGATTCATATGAAATTCCCAGGATGTGTTAGGTCATGAACCACCCTGCATCTTTCCTTTGCCCCGAAGATGAGAACAATGAAGCTCAGGTATTTTTCCCTATTTTCCTTCCATATGTTCCTTGTTTTTAGAAGGGAACAGTAGGCTGTTGATGAGCAGGAAACCTAAGCCTGCTCTCCTGAAAGATGCCTCCTGCCCCCACCTCAGCTGTTGTTTCAGGCAGCCTGAGTCCAAGGACTGAGGCATGGAGACCCTCTTCCCTGCCCATGTGAGCAACCTGTATCCTTGCTTTGGAGTCTACAGCACTTAAGTAACCAAACTCCTGTCTCCCCTTCCTCTGTGTAGGCTGTGCTCCCAGGGGCATAGAGTATATTCAATTATTTTTACTTTGTGTGTGTATGTGTGTGTGTGTGTGTGTGTGTGTGCACGTGCGAGTGTGTGTGTGTGTGTTTGCAAAACATAACAATGAGCTGGGGGAAAAAAAATCCTTCTGGCCTTTTCTATTGTTGTTTTTTTTTCAGCAATGTCAACCTTCTCCCAGAGACCAGAGTCATGGATGTAATCCAATAGCACTTGGATTGGGGTCAGACAACTCCTCCCCAGTCACATTCTTTTGCTAATTCAGCAAACAGTCCTGACCAGACCCTGTGCTAGGAGTGAGGATGCAGAACCCAGTCTCTGCCCTCAAAACCTCAGGGAGAGAGAAGCCGGACCAGACCTTGACAAGGCAGTGGGTGAGGGATCCTGGACTCACTCAGTGGGGAAACCTCGGTTCCCTCAAACTTTCTTGTTCCCTGTAATTGGAGAAAGCAGGGCAGGGGAGTGATCTCACTATCAGTGTGCTTTTATTTCCCTCTGCAGGCTTTCCTCCCAAGCACTTGTTCTGATCACCTCTTGTTCACCCCATTGATGAGGGAAGGATTCCCTCCCCGAAAGAGTAGGAGATGCCAGACACTGGACAGATGAGATGGTCAGCAACCTGTTAGTCACAGGTCCTTGTGGCCTGAGAGAGAGGACCCTGCCTTACACGGGGACCCTCGGGGCTGCACTAGGGAGCAGAGGGAACCAGCAGGATGCAAGTGGCTTATTTAAATAATTTTGTGAGCTGATGGAGAAGTGAAATCTTCTAGGTTGAGGAGTGAGTGGGGGGAGGCTGGTCCAGCTGATAGGGGACTAGCGTGTGGGGAGGGGGCACAACTGGTGAGAGTGGGGAGTTACACGGTCAGGTCCCTGGGGCCCTGGACACTAACCCCTGGACTATGGGCTGTCCTGGGAGGGGGGGCAATAGCTTCGCCATCAGCCCTCATCAGGAAGGGGTCAAAGGATGATGACATGAGGATAGAAGCCAACTCAGGGGGGCTGGAGGAACTTTCTTCCTCCCAGATTCACGCAAGGCTGTCCTAGGCTGGCCTGACACTGTTTGTTCACTCAGGAGCCCCTCCAGGCTCCAGGCACTGTCCTGCCATCACCCGCAGTCTGACCAGCGGCCACCACACCCTTCCCTGGAGTGGCCACCTCTGCTTTCTTTCTGTGACCCTTCTGTAGCTTCTTCTTGGGTCTTACCTTCCTAATGGAACAAGATAGTGCATGAACCAGACTTTCTCCCCAGCTGATGTTTTATTTTCATGTTGTGGCCATGGAAGGTACTTAATTAAGCCCCTAGTGGACCATCTGTCCTTTTTCATTTGGGTTTTGGGGATACCCCAACCATCAAAGGACATCGTTTTCAGAAGGCGTCCAGGAGGAGATGGGAGGGAAGCTGGTAAGTCCCTGTGGCAGAGATGCCTGGGTACATCTCTGAGGGCCCTGGGGCCCCATGGACCTTACACAAAATTCAGGTCTGCCCATTTCAGCTCGTAAATATCCTCACCATCTTCACCACCCTCATTCTGCAGATGAGGATATTGTGGGTCCAAAAGGTTAGATTATTTCACTACAACTCTTACTGAATAAATGTCAGGAGCTAGATCTCTTGACTGGAACCCAAAGCCGCTTCCAGCCTGGAGCCCTCCTGCTCCCTGCAGGTCCAATCTGAGACACCAGATGTACGATCCCCAGTCACCTCCTAATTCATCCCTGCCACATTTTGCTTTGCACATTTTCTGGGGGGAAAATATTCAAAATTGGCCTTTAAAGTATCATTCATACAGTTTTCTTGGCACATTTTGGAGCCATTCACCTTTTTTCAGGGCTCAAGCAACTTCGCAAACCCTTGTGGGTCAGCACCCCCAGCTTCACCCACTGCCCTGGACCCCGCGCTCACAGCCTCCTCCCACCTGGTCCTTCCTCCTTCGGGGCAGCTGACTCGGGGTTAGCTCTCAGCAAAGAACTGTCTGACATCTGTCCCTGCCCTCCGGAACATTCTGCCCTCCCTGGGAACACGCCTTCGAGGTTACCGATGTCTGGTTCCCCTCCTACACATCCTGAGAACCACCTGGCCTGGGTTCAGCTGGGCCAGCTTTGCCTGCCCCCAGTCACTCCCCGGGCCATGCAGCCCCTGCCGCTGCATCTAGGTTGCCTGATGAATGGCTAAAGGTAATTCCTGCCACCCAGTCATCTCCAAATTGTTCTTTAACTGTCCTGTCCTCAGTTTCGTTTTTCTTAAGCAGTTAATTAAATAGAACTTCTAGCAGAGTGTACATTTCCTGTTTTATACCAGATAATAAATAGTGACAAGGTAAGAAGATGGCCTCCTCCCTGGCTTTCTCCTCTCCCCATCACCCCTCATCGCTCTGCATCTAATTCCTGAGTGTGTCTGAGTATCCTGAGGGCATAGGACCCAAGGATGAATCTGGACCAGGCTGGCTGGTGGGACCTTGACAGTGCACCCTCTTTATTCCCTGCTAGGTCTGAGGACTGGTGGGATGAGATGGGAATTCAAGGGCAGTGGAACCTCTCTCAGAGGGTGAAAGCTGCAGGCAGGCAACGCAGCCCTGGTTCATGAGCTCTGCCCATCTCTGGCCAGCTATGTCCAGAGCTTGGAAAAAGAACCTCGAGCAGGAGCTCCGTGATTCCCACCCTGAGAATCATGCCTCTTGGCCAGCTACGACCTCAACCCTTCTCAAGTACAGGGCTGTTGGGGCCAGGGCACCAGTCTCCAAGACCTGCCCTTGGTAGGTGCAGGAAGTGGGTTTGTTTCCTGGGGAGCACCCAGGGACAGGCAGCTCATTTGATGGAAAAGTCGTACTTGTGAAAAGAAAAGCACCATTTATTGAATTATTTCTCTAGGTCAGCTTTTGTTATAAACCCTTTAGCCACATTATTTTACTTAGTCTTCAGAGTTATGAAATGGTGTCATTGTCACCTTTTTTAAAGAAGAGGAAAACTCAGGATGTTCTGAGGAACTCAATAATGTCCCCAAGTAAGTAGTGCCACCAGGACTCACACTGACTACAAGTCTTGTCCTTTTTCTTTCTGTCAAACCATCTGGCCGTGCTTCTCTCTCCCAAGAAGGTTTCACTGATATTTCCAGAATAACTGTCCTAAAATGGTTAGACTCTGGCCCATTCTTTCACTAATTTCTCTGGGAGGCATGACTCGTTTATATTAGAGGGTTTAGGGCCTTCGTTTAAGGAAACCCCAAGAGGGCAGACTCTGGAGTCTGACTGTTTCAGTTTAATCCCTGTCCCAAACCTTATTAGCTGTGGGTTCTTGGCCAAACCTCAGTAATTTCATCTTTAAAATGGGTTCAGTTATTCCAACAAGCAGACCCCAAACTGCAATGGCTTCAACAAAATAAATGTTTGCTTTTTTCTCACATAACCATCATAGTTAGGCAGCCTTGTTCCAGAAGCTTCTTCAGGGATTGGGGTCTCTTTATCCTCGTTCTCAATAATCCCTTTGGGAATTGTCCCCTGCGTGGCTGACACTTGCCCACCATCCACTCATCATGGTCCAGCCAACGGGAAGAGGAAGAGAAGCAAGAAGAGGGCAAGCAACTTCCTTTAAAGCAAATGACACGGATCTGCCTTCCTGACTTCTGGTCACTTTCCCATGGTGACAATTTAGTCCAGTGGCCAAGTCTAGCTGTAAGGGAGGCTGGGAATAGAGCCTCTTGCCATGCAGCAGGGCATCCTGTTAAAACTCAGGGTATGCTGCTCCAGTGTGTGTCACCAACAATTCTCCATTTTTCAGCAGACACCAACTGGGTGTCCTACAAATTTAATTCAATTCTGACACTATCTACCTGGAGATGGCATCAGATCCCACAGTTGATGGGCACAGTCCCACAAGACGCCCCCACCCCAGATGCCGATCGTATGTCTAGGTTGTCACTGGTGCTTCTGACCAACTGGCTATAAACTGGAGGTCCGCATGACCCTTCTTGGGGTTCAATTAATTTGCTTTGGTAACTCACAGAACTCCAAGAAATATTTACATACATTTACGAGTTTATTATAAAGAATACAGTTGAACAGCCAGATGGAAGCATGTAGGGCAGGGGTCCAGAAGAGTCCCTAAAGCAGGAGCTTCTGTCCCCGTGGAACTGGGAGGCACCACCCTCCTGGCTCACCAACACAAAAGCTCCTTAAACCAGGTCCTCTGGGTTTTTATGGAGACTTCATTATGCAAGCATGATTGATTACATTACTGGCTATTGGCAATCAATTCAACCTCCAGTCTCTCTCCCCTCCTGGGAGGTCAGGGATGGAACTGAAAGTTCTATCCCTCTACTTAAGATTGGTTCCTCCGGTAACCAGCCCCCTTCCTTAGGTGCAGTCCAAAAGTCACCTCATTAACATAACAAAAGACACCTTTATTGGGCTCATGACTTAGGAAATTCCCAGGATTTCAAGAGCTCTGTGCCAGGGACTGGGATGAAGACTAAGTATATATTTCTTATTACAAATCACAATATCACAGCAGAGTTCTACTGCTAAAAGGAAAATGGGGAAATAGATGCTGAGGGAAAACTAGCTACCTCTGCCAAAGGTGACAATCCTGGACACCATAGGTTTTCTGTGAGGATTAAATGAGTCATGCATATGAAGCTTTGAGTATAAAAGGTTGGCATTTGCTAAAACCTCTTGAGGTGGTTTTATTATTATTATTTTTATCACCATCAATATCTTCACCATCATCACGATCGTCACCATCATCATCATCACCATCACCATCACCATCATTATCACCATCATCACCATCACCATCATCATCACCATCACCATCACCATCACCATCATCACCATCATCATCTCCATCATTACCATCACCATCACTATCATCACCATCACCACTATCACCATCATCATCACCATCACCATCATCACCATCATCACCATCACCACCACTACCATCATCATAATCTTATTCTCCATCTCAGATAATGCCTATCAACCATCGGCAATGACAATAATTGGGCTTGTATTGACATTCTTGTCCCTTAGCCACTGGTACATTCTCCTAATCACTGCTGGTTCCATTTGCTTTCAGAAGTCAAGTGTAAACAGAAGCCTAATTTGTCATTACATCAGGTTCAGTAAATGCTAGTTTGACACATTAATTCTTGCAGGTTTTAAAAACAGTCTTAATCATAAGAATTTCAGAGTAAGCCTAATAAATATATGTATAGTTTAAAATGATATACTCTTTGACCCAGCAACTTTGCTTTCGAGATTTTATGAGAAGGAAATAACCACGGGAAAGCAAAGAGATTTATCTCCCGGGACATCTATCCAAGTAATATTTACAACTTCTCAAAAATTGAAAACAACCGGGGCTTCCCTAGTGGTGCAGTGGTTGACAGTCCGCCTGCCGAAGCAGGGGATGTGGGTTTGTGCCCTGGTCATCCCACATGCTGTGGAGTGGCTGGGCCCATGAGCCATGGCCGCTGAGCCTGCGCGTCCTGAGCCTGTGCTCCCCAAGGGGAGAGGTCACAACAGTGAGAGGCCCGCGTACCGCAAAAAAAAACCCCAAAAAAACAAAAAAAATTGAAAACAACCAAAATGTTGAAGAATATGGGCTGGGTAAAATAAATTATACTACACCCATATGATGGAATACTATGTAGCTTTTAAAAATTATGTTTATTAAATTAAAAAACAGATTTCAAAACAGTATGTGAAATTATAATTTTGATCTTTGGTGGAAATACAGCAATCAGTGAAGGACACATGTTCTGGAAACTGAAAGATTTGGATCTCTGTTCTGCCCTGTACAAAATATAGGACCTTGGGTAAGTCCCTGAACCTTTGTGCTCAGTTTCCTCACTTGCAAAACATGGATTATAATAATGCCCTCCTCAGAGGGCATCCAGGTAAAACCCCTTTTCTTCTTCCAGTACAGCATACCTGGCAGGTGGCCCTCCAATCTCTATTTGGATGCCTCCAGTGAATGGGGCTCTCACCACCTCCCAATAATGTCCATTACAGCAATAACTCTAACAGCAAATTACACATTAAATGGATGGAACCTACCTTCAAATTTGTGTTCTCAAAGTTGGGACTTGTGTTCCCACAGTCATTACCAATAAAAGAGTGGTGGACAATTGATGGATAACTGCAGTTGTTACAGGGGTTCAGTTTCTTTCTTGGAACACCAGGAAATTTATGCTAATTTCCTGGAGCCATCTGTAGACTAGCCCAGGACTGACACGCTGGCAAGAAATCACCCTTGGTTCCATTGTCAGGGCTTAAAGACAGACTATGGAGCAGCCTAACTGTGGAAAGGGACCTGAACAGAACCCCAAGAGCAGGTTCCAAAAGAGATAATTGATGAAAACACCAAGTGCAGTGTATGACATCAAGTTGGAGATCAAGACGTGCTCAGAAAATCAGCCCCAGTTCCGCTGTTAGAGAATCAAGTGACCTTGGACAAGTCACTGCACTCACAGTTTCAGCTTCCTTGGCTGAGAAAGGAGAGATGGGAGAAGGAGGGGTCATGAGCATCTTTTTAAGGCAGGGTGGCTTTTTATTTAAATGATGTCTGATGCCCAAGGTGCCAAAAAAATGAGGGAAGACACTGTAGCCAAGGGAAGGGAGGATGGGACACAGATCACCCTGCTCTCTTTCACTTGATCACATAGGAACAGTAGGGTCTCTGCAAGAACGGAGACCAGTCACAAAAGGCCATTCATTGAATGACTCAATTTCCATGAAGTCTTAGAGACAGAAATGAGATTAGTGGTTGCCAGAGGCTGGGGGAGAAGGGAATGGGGAGTGATCACTAACAGGAACAGGTTTCTTTTGGGGGATGAAAGGTTTGGAGGCTGGATAGAGGTGGTGATTGCACAACCTCACAAAAGCACTAAGTGAAACTGTTCCACTGAAACCTAGAATTGTTCACTCAAAAATGGTTAATTCCATTTTATGTGAATTTCAGTGCAATAAACAAACAGAAACAATGGTAACATCTATACCCAGAAGGGGGATGATGTGCACCCAACCCACACATAAGGATCAGCAGAGTGTTTGACATTCTGCAACAGTTGTTCCGGCCTCCCCACCCATCTGTAGGGCAAATGCCGCCCTCTCTTTGGAGTTGATCTGCCAGGGCCAGATGGCAGGTGTCAGGCGCCTAATGTGGTGCTCTCCCCTCCACCAGACAGTTGCCCTTCCTTCCTCTGGGACACATCCCTCTTTGGCTCACCAGTGGCTGCTCCTGGCTCTGTTTAAGGACAACAGGCATGTGGCCATGGCTGGGTGGGCCGCGCACAACATAGGGAGCCATGTTCATGGTGCCAGGCCCTCACAAGTTGATGGCTACATGCCCAGTGCACTAAATACACTTCACCCAGTGCTGGGTGTAATCCTATCAGGTGTTTAGGGGTGGAAACTGGCTTCATTCCCTCAACAAAGGACTATTAAGCACCCACTATGGATACCTGTGCAGACTCCATGCTGGGTGCCTAGACTTCCATGGTGAACAGAAAGTCCCTGGGGTCCCAGAGCAGGGAGTTCACAGCCTAACTCGGAAGACAGGCTTCCAAAGAGGCCACTGTAATGCAGCTTTCTAAGTAATCTGAGAGCAGAGCAGGGGCCGGGGGCCCTCGTGATCCCAGAGTGTGACTTTCTAATTGGAGAAACAGGAGTCTTTGTCCACATCACCCACATCTAGATAGGTGGGGAAGGAGAAAGTCAGGGAACCCCTTCTTCTTCTCCCACGCCTACATCCCTCCTCATGCGGGTGAAGTTCCTGGTTCCTGAGCCCAGAGTGAGGGGTCAGTGGGAGGTTCTGCTGTACTAAGTGGGGGAGGGGCAGGGCAATAACATGGTCAGGTTTGTACTTTGGGTGATGCCCTATCTGCACTTGGAGATCGGGCTTGGGGAAGCCAGACTGGGGCAGGGAGACCAGGAAGAACAGGAGGGAAGTGATGTGAGTTTCCTGGGTAATGGTGAAGGCACTGAGCTAGGGTGAAGTTGGGAGAATGTGCAAGGGTGGCTCAGCAGGGTCTGGGGTTAAAGGGCTTGGTTGGGGAAAGTAGGAGGGATGGGGGAGCAGAAAATCTGTCCTGGGCAGTGATGGACACAGGACCTTTTACTGAGATTGGGACAAGTGGTAAGTGGGTAGGGTTGGGAAAGCTGGTGGAGGGTTCTCAGAGTAAGGCACCTGGAGGGCATCCAAGCAGACCATGTGTGAAATAGAACTCTGATCTCTGACCCCAAACCTGCAGCCACCAGCCCAGGAAGCCCACCACAACCTCTGTGGCAATCAGCCCCAAACGGCCAGGACTTTCCCTAATCTTTGCTCCTTCTTCCAGCTCAGAACCAGCCAGAGAAAGCCAACTCTTCTCTCGCCCACCACGTGGGATGCTCTGGTTTCCTTGGCCACCTCCAGCTTTCCCAGGCTGACAGCCCCCATCAGGACACACCCGCAACCTTCCCTTTTTCCTCCCCGAAGCTCCCCTACTCCCCATCTGCCTTTGAGTCTCTGCCAAACACAAGGGGTGTCGGCTACCCCCTTGCTGTGGCAGGCCCTAAGTAAAGAGCCTTTGCTCCTTACTATCTGGAGGCCTAGTGGTCGGTGTTCATTGTGTAACTGAAGCCTGAGTTCAGGGTGTTACTGGGGGCAGCATGTCCCAAGAGAAGAGCAGAGCCTGAGGACTGAATCTTGAGGAACCTGGGCATTCACTGGGCAGTAAGGGATGAGAAGAAAGACTGGCCAGAGGGACGCCATGAGTGCCACCAGCCTGTGGGTTCAGGCTTAGCTGGGAAGGCAGGACAGAGGCTGCATGCAGAGATCAGCCCACACAGCCTGCACCTCTCGCTGTGGCCTCCTCATGGCATCACAGCAGGTGGCAGAGGTGAGTGGGAGCTCTGATGTCGGCCTGCAGCTCTGTCGTGACCCTGGGTGGCCGTCACCCTGCTTGTGCTGTCCCTATGCCCTCACACCCTCTCCTCCCACCTGTGGATGAAACTCAATCTAATTAATAATCATGTTGCCAGCATGTGCTATGTGTCCAAGCCTCCTGCTGGAAGGTTCTAGGGGCAGCAAACCCACACAAACACAAGGTTAGAAGGCCAAGCCATTCCTTCAAGGTGCTCACAGCCCCACTGTCTGCAAAGGCTCTCAGCCCCTATGATGGACAGCATTAATTAGACCAGCTGTGGATTCGAGGAAGCAAGCCCTAGGAACCCCGATTTAGGATTTCTAAGCCTGTTCCAGGAGTCAATCAACACCTCCCTTGAATGAGCTTGGGCCCCGACAAGACCTAAGTGAGCTGGACACAGAAGTCCTGAGTGAATTTGGAGTGAGATGACCCGCCCTGCACACTCAGATGGCACTGAGGTTACTGAAGGCCTACTGTGCACCAGGCTATGGGGACAAGGATCAACACAGCATGGACCCTTCCTCAAGCTTCATCATGAGTGAGGTATAAAATGAAATCTGGATGAGTAACAAAGAAGAGCTCAGCACAGCGCCTGGTGCATAGTAGGTCTCTTGCTTAGCAGTTATATGGATGGACCTCCCTGTTCAATCCTCACAGCTTATGAGGCAAGTGCATCTGTCACGACGTAAGAGAAGCTGAGGCGCAGATGGGTCAGTAACTTGCAGATTGGGGTTGAATTTAGTCTGTTCAGGTGGCTGTAACAGAATATCCTGGACAGGGCAGCTTGTAAATGACAGTGTTTACTGCTCACGGTCTGGAGGCTGCAAGTCCAAGGTCAAGGTGCCGGCAGATTTGGTATCTGGTGAGGACCATCTTCCTTGTTCATTGATGGCCGTCTTCTCACTGTGTCCTCATGTGGTGGAAGGGGTGAGGGGCTCTCTAAGGTCCCTTGTATAAGGGCACTAATCCCATCATGAAGCCTCCACCCTCATGACTTAATCACCTCCCAGAGACCCCACCTCCTAACACTATCACATTGAGGGTTAGGATTCCAACATATGGATTTTGGTGGGGACACATATTTTGAGTCTATAGTGGTCCCACTGTGGGATGTGGACTCAAATCCATGCATTGCACCCTGTAGTTGGCACCCAGCCTGTTGACTCTGCTGTGCTCTGGGACCAGCCAACATCTCAGTGGGCCAGCCTTCAAGAGATAAAGTGTAATCATACATAATTTGGGAGGGTTTTCCCAGCTTTATTAAAATACAATGGACAAATAACATTGTGTAAGTTCAAGGTGTAAAACATGTTGGTATGATACACTTATATATAGCAAAATGATTACCACCATAGCATTAGCTAACACCTGCATCACATCCCATAATTGCAATTTCTCTTCTGTGAGAACATTTAAACTCTACTCTTTAACAGCTTTCAAGTATATAATGAAGTATTATTAACTATAATTGCCATCTGTACATTAGATCACCAGATCTTATTTATCTTGTAACTGGAAGTTTGCACCAGACCAACATCTCCCCATTTCCCCCCCACCCCCTTCAACTCCTGGCTATCACTACTCTATTCTCTGTTTCTGTGGATTTAGCTTTTTTAGATTTTACGTGTAAGTGAGATCATGTTTTCTTCCTCTGCCCGACATATTTTACTTAATACCCTCAAGGTCCATCTGCATTGTCTCAAATATCAGGATGTCCTTCTTTCTCATGGCAGAATAATATTCCATCACATATATATTTTTAAATATATATATATATATATATATATATATGTGTGTGTGTGTGTGTGTGTGTGTATGTATATATTACATCTTCTTTATCCATTCATCAGTTGACAGACACTTAGGTTGTTTCCATTTTTTGGCTATTGTGATTAAAGCTGCAAAAAACATGAGAGTGCAGATATCTCTACAAGGTCGTGATTTCAGTTCTTCCAGATTTACATCCAGGAGTGGAATTGCTGGATTGTACAGTAGTACTATTTTCAATTTTTTGAGGAACCGCCATACTATCCTCCATAGCGGCTGCACCAACACTGCAAGAGTGTTTCCTTCTTTTCACATCCTCACCAACACTTGTTATTTCTTTTCTTTTTGATGTAGCCATTCTGACAGGTCTGAGGTGATATCTTATTGTGGTTTTGATTTGCACTTGTGATTATAATGATCAGTGATGTTTAGCACCTTTTCATGTACTTGTGGGCACCTGTTGGCATGTTGTATGTCTTCTTTGGAAAAATGTCTATTCAGATCCTCTGCCCATTTTTTAATTGGATTGTTGCAGTTTTTGCTATTGAGTTGTATGAGTTCTTTACATATTTTGGATATTAACCCCTTCTCAGATATATGATTTGCAAATGTTTTCTCATGCATAGATGCAAAACATCTATAAACACCATTTTAAATTTCCTTTTGTAGGGGAAATAGGCACCTGTGGTAATAGACAACAGATCAAATGCCAATACCATCTACTATTGCATTCCATGGTTTAGGTGTTTGTTCCCTTAAAAAGTTAGTGGCTCAAAAAATTCAAAGAAATTAAAAGACAAATTGACTAAGGCTTAATCAAGCAATTTATATTGTGAAATGGAATGCACAAAAAGTATGCAAATCCAACAGTAATTTGCAGTCTTCATAAAGCACTATTGGGGAGCTTGCTTTCCAGGCAAATATGATCACAGAGTGAATAGAGCGAGCAACTTGATTGTGGGTGGACTTTATTTTTCTCCATAAATTGATTTTTACCTCAAAAGACTCGGAATTCTTCACAAATAGTTCGTGTGCACATAACGAAACAGCTTTATTTTTTGTCTGGCTTTCTTCCTCTGGTTTCTGAATCCAGGATTCTCTTTAGACCCACCAGTGCGTCCAGCCTGCTGGAGACACTTTCTTCCCAGCCCCAGTGGGCGAGGAGCATCTCAGGTTGGAAAATTACTGGAGACAGTACTAAGAGACCAGAAGTCTTCAAACCAACCCTTCCAAGCATTCACAGTCACGGGCAGGGCGATGCATTTCAAATGAATATCCTGCCTCATTCTTTGAGAATAACTGAACAGTTAACTCCAAAGCCATTTCACAATTAGCCCTGTTTCCCGCAGGGAAATTCTGGCTTTGGTAAATTCAAACCCTCTGCTTGAACAAAGGATCCGTAAAAACTTTCCTTTTAGCGGCAGTTGGAACAGAGTGGCTCTTAAGTGCAGTGAGCCGTTTCCATTTGGACTGAGCTCTCCGAGGCCCATCAGTGTCCCCTCCCTGGGGCCCACTCAGAGCCAGCATTCCACTGCATTTGTGTGGAGTGTCACATTTTTAAACCACAAAGTGGTTTTTGGCATCATCTCTCCTGATGACTGGCACAGCAGCTTCCTGGTAGATGGTGGGGGCTGGGAGGTGGGGAATGGTATCTGAATTTGCAGATGAGGAAGCTGAGGCAGGAATGCTCAGGTAATTGCTTGGGTCATAAACGGCCATTAGTACCTAGTGTAGCTAGTAAGTTGTATGATGAAGGGTGATGCTGAATCTGGACTCTGTGCCTTGACACAGAATTGTTTCTCAGAGACAGAGTTTTGGGTAAAACTAGAAAAGAACAGCTTTATTGCTTTGCCAGGCAAAGGGGGGCCACAGTGGGCTCCTGCCTTCAAAACTGCGTGTCCCGACCTGCAGGGGGTGGTGAGGAGTTTTGTAGGAATGGTTCAAAGAGGGCGTGGTCAGCTCATGGACATTCCTCTGATTGGCTGGTGGTGAGGTAAGTGGGAGCCAACATCGTCCACCTTCGCCTTCTAACCTGTCTGGGGTCTCCGTGCTTGTGGGCAGCATGCAGTTAACTTCTCTCACCTGCTGGGGGTTTCAGTATCTGCAAAACATCTCAAAGATATTGTTATGTGTATCCCTTGATGGAGAACCAGGACGCTGCCCCAGAGCTGTGCTGTTGTTTCTTGACTGTTCCTCCCTAGGCTCGGCATCCCCTCCCTCCCCTGCTTAACTTTGAACGTGCCTGTTGGAACTCAGGGAATTTTATAGAGGCTGAAATGAAGCCTATTTTCTATAATCAAGAAATGGGGAACACAGAAAAGCTTTTGTGGCCAGGAGCCCCACAGGGTCCTGCTTGCTTTCGAGGGGATCAGAAGATGCCACCCTAAAAATATGTCACTTTGGCAAAAAGATTATCTTGAGCCAAAGGCAATTGAGAAACAGCCGACTTGGGATGAACTCTGCCCTCCCGATGTGCCCAAAAGCAGTATGCAAATGTCCCTTGGAAGATGTCCGCCTCTCTTCCAGGAAGGAAGGGACAAACGTCATGACCAGAGAGGGAGACGGGGCTGCACAAGAAACCTTGGTAACATCACCCTTCTCTCCACTAGTCCACCTGATGCTGACCTGACCCTGAAGCCAAATCTGGCCTCTGTACCCCGACACTGAATTAAACTTCAGCGACAGAGTTTTGGGTGAAGTAGGAAATAATAGCTTTATTGCTTTGCCAGGCAAAGCGGGGCACAGTGGGCTAATGCCCTCGAAACTGTGTTCCAAACTGGGGCAGGGGGGTGGGGGGTTGTGAGAAGTTTTATAGTCAAGGACCAGGGTTGCTGATAAGGATCAGGGTCCACATTCCTTCAATCCAGATATTGTCTGGCATCAGGTGGTGGTGGGTGAACTGCAACCTTCTCTCTGGAATGAAGAATGCTTCATCAAGTAGTTAACATCTTCCATTTGGTAAGGGCTTTAGTTCTGCAGAAAAACTCAAAGATATTGGTATGTGCATCCCTTGAGGGGGGACCAGGACTCTGCCCCAAGGCTGCATTATTGTTTCTTGTTGGCCTCTTCCTCATCTCTGCATCCCCTCCCTTCACTGATTAGCAACTATTTGAACCTGCCCTTTGGAACTCAGAGTAGGGGACACAGGCTTTTGTACCAGGAGCCAGGGTTTTGCCCAGTTTCACCCCAGCTCCCTACCCCTCTGCCTTTGCCTTGCCCCTGCTCACAATTCACCCCTCATTGTTAAAATGGTGTGGAAGCCCCAGGGTCTAGCCACCTCCTTGTGTCCTCACTTCTTTTTCCTGGAGGCCCTTATGTGCATATGTAATAAAACTTTTCTCCTGTTCATCTGTCTTATCAGTTTAATTCATGGGCCCCAGTCACAGAAACTAAGGAGGGGGCCGTGGGGAGGGAGGAAAAGTGTTCCCTTCCCTACAAGGACCTGACCATGGCACCATCTCCCAGCCCCCATCATCTTGGATCAGCTGCTCTAGGTTGGTACTATACGAAATGAGTGCTTCTTGCATTTCAGAGGTTTGTACTATTCATAACCTTTTCCTGTAAAGGGTCAGACACTAAATATTTTCGGTTTGTGGACCATATGGGTCCCTGTCACCGTAACTCAACTCTGTCCTTGTAACTTGAAGCAGCCATAGACAATACACAAATGAACAAGGGTGGCCGTGTTCTGATAAAACTTTATTTACAAAGCTGACTGTGGGGCCACAGATGACGGATTTGGCCCATAGGTGGTAGGTCTATAGGGTGACGTGGGCATCCAACGGGTCCCAGCAAATTGTGAGTAAACAGTACGGTAAAACGATGCATTCCCATTCCCATGAGTAAGAATAAATCATTAAAAAGTTTCCCAAAGGTTTGCTTTCCCCAAGATGCTATTGCTTTAATTCTACACAGAGTCATAGTCATCTTCTGCTGGGACGGCTGCGCAATGGCCAGCTGACCTCCATCCCTATCTGACTCCCATCAGCCAGCACCACCACGGGTGGCCACAAAAGAGAAACTCACTTTCCCTCCTCTGGGCCTCTCAGCATTACTCAGGGTGGCCGTAGGTCTCAGCTTGCCTGGGACAGCATCTGGGCAGGCCTGTGCTCCCAGCAGGGCCATTGATAATGCCCTACGTACTCTCAACAGGCCTGGCTGGGATGATGACTGACATATTTATTCCATCAAGATGCAACTCTTAGCACATATTCAGTGATGCTTTCTGTGTGCTGGGTACAGTACAGACTCTGCAAGGACAAAGATCAAGAAGATAAGTATATAAACACTGTATATGTGTGCCTGTGTACAATGTATATAAAATATTATATATATACACACATGCACACACAAGGTATATACAATATTATGTATATATAAACATAATGCATACACAATACTGTGTGTATATATATATTGTGTGTGTTTATACAAGCATAT
>RJWK010048380.1:0-16954 GCA_004363435.1 Platanista minor
AAAAAAAAAAAAAAAAAAAAGACACAAAATAGAAGGATAATTGAAAGCTTGCAATAGATGCAAAATAGTGCTTGGGATTATCAGAAAAACTGAAGGACAGGAGGATAAAGAAATCCTACCCAGTAAGCCACATAGGGAGTCATGCACCTGAAGGGCATGAAGCCACACGTTCCTGCAATGAGAGTTCTAAAAATCCCAATTGTCGAGGTAGAGAACCCTAGGCAGATTATGCCATCACACTTTGCAAAGATGGTATTTTATGCAAGGCTGATGCAGGAATACATAACGGTCATTAATGCTGAGGTACCCGGCAAAGACTTGCTGCAGCTTCCCCTCAGAACCTCCATCAGACACAATGTAATAGGATCCATCACCTTGACCGTGCGAAGGCAAAAGAAGGGGTCAGGAGCAAGATCATATTTTGAATATTTCAGGGAAACTATTCCTTCAAGGAAGACCGAGTCCAGTTCCAACTCAACATGACACGTTATAAAAATTAAAATCAACTGTAATGGTTGCAGACCTCCCACCTAGAGAATTTTATGAAAGCTCTTGGTAAAATACACTAAGTTTAAGGAAAACAGTCATAAAGGGAGTTTTGTCTTCTAATGGGTGTGGCAACTGGTAGGATGTCCCAGAGTCTCTCTGAACACATGCTGTAGAGCTAGAGAAGACATATGCACAGAGAGCTTGGCTCATGGCCAGACTAACTAAGAAATAGTGGCTGGATCTCTAGCACGATCTCTAGTTTTTTAACTGTTTAACTAAGTTATTTATTTATTTATTTACTTTTGGCTGCGTTGGGTCTTCATTGCTATGCGCGGGTTTTCTCTAGTTGCGGCGAGCGGGGGCTGCTCTTCTTTGCCGTGAGCGGGCTTCTCATTGCGGTGACTTTTCTTTGTTGGGGAGCACAGGCTCTAGGCACGTGGGCTTCAGCAGTTGTGGCACGTGGGCTCAGTAGTTGTGGCTCATGGGCCCTAGAGCACAGGCTTAGTAGTTGTGGCGCACGGGCTTAGTTGCTCCACGGCACATGGGATCTTCCTGGACCAGGGCTCGAACCCTTGTCTTCGCATTAGCAGGCGGATTCTTAACCACTGCACCACCAGGGAAGTCCCATGATCTCTAGTTTTCATGCAGCGGCTCTTTTCTGATTTATCAGCAAGACTTTCAGTGCTAAACACGTGTTTAGAGAGAGCAGTAGGTAAGAGGTCAACACACACACGCTATCAGGTTGTCGTTTCCTCACCGCATCAGAAACCACATTTTAGCTTGTTGCATCCTGGGACAAAAATGCCAATGTGTGCAAGAGTTAAACCTTAGCTCTCCTCGACACAGGCGAGAGGTAGAGCGGCAGAGTCTACATGATGGATAGTAACCACGTGCCAGGCCTGGAGCAGCCACCTTATATACAACTAGCTCTCAAAATAATCCCAAGGAGGAGAGAAAACTAATACATGTTAAATGTCATCTCCATTGATGGCATGACATAAATTAATGAAATCATTTAATCCACCCAAAGAGCCTGGACTGATGTTTTGAAGCTTGTCTTTTTCACTTTCCCAAGTGAAATAAACATGTCAAATATTCTAAAACTTTTTAATGGCTACATGGCACTGAACTGAATAAATGTACTATATCTTATTTAATAGTCCCTTGTGGTTGAACATCTATGAAATTTCTAATGTTTTGCTCTTTTGGATAATGCAAAAATAAACTCCCTTTTAAATAAGTTCTGGTTCACCTCTATAATAATTTTATCAAACTTATGACTAGAAACAAATTTCTGGGTCAAAAAGTTGGCACATTTTAAAGAAGTTTGACTCATATATCAAATTCTTTCCTAATATATGGGATTGATTTATAGTCCCTGCCCAGAGTATATAAATTCTCTTATAAACCTGTGATATCCTTTGGGTCTGGGATTATAACCACTTCCTTATTACTATACATTACTACTCATTATTACCTCATTACTACTCTTTATTAAATGAATTTTGTTATTTTGTGTTTTTTCTCCTTTTAAAAATTATAAATGCCAGAGATTTGCCTAATTTAGTGGTTCTGTTTGTTTTTTAACTCACAAAGTTTCAACTCTTAGATGTATTGATTATAATATTTATTTCTTGCTTTCACTTATTTTTTACTTTTATCTCTAAAGTTCCCTTTTTCACTGAGTTAATTTTTAAAAATTTCCTAATAGGAGAGTGAAGTGCATGCTGTTTTAAAAATTCTCATTTAATAATGGAAATATTAGGTTATAATTATACCCTGACTATTTTTTCATCACATCTTATAGGTTTCGATATGTAACATTTACATTTTCATGTATATGAAATTGTAATTTAATTGTAGTTTAATTATAATTGTAGTTTGATTACCTCTTTAAGTCAATAATGTGTTAGAATAATAATTTTAATGTCCAAACAGCCGGGGGGGGTGTGTGTTTTGCTTTGTTTTTAACTTTCATTACTAATTTCTGGTATCACTTTTCTGATAGTCTGAGAATTGGGTTTATATACCCTATTTCAACTCTTAGGAATTTATTAACTTTCAGAGCAGCAGTTTTCAATCCGTTATTTTTTAACCAATGCAACACTAAAAAAATTCATCCTTAATAGAAACTACTATCTGTAAAAAGATAAAAAGCAGAACATTATTAGTTGAATGGAGAATTGAGAGGCCTAGAAACCTACTTACAATTAGGGACCCTTGGTTTTGACCAAGGCAACCCGAAGGATCTCTTGAAAACCTACAGCTTTGCATAGCACATTTGCATGTCTTAGTATATAATCAAGAGATGTATTTCATGGATCCTTGAAAAGAAGGCAAACTATCTTTTCATACAGATTTATATATTGTTAATTCAAGGTTATCAACAATAATTCAAAAATTTATGTCCTTATTTAAATGTCAGAACGCTTATATTAAATGTCAGGATGTCTTTTCTGTGTCCTCTACGCTTATTTTATTTTCTATGATTACTTTTTAATCTCTTTTCATTTTCTTAGAAACTTTGACAGAACTTCTCAAGTTTATCTTCTAGGTTTTTCATCAGATTTTCTGTTACCAATTCTGATTTTTTTACAATTTCTAATGAAGATTTTAATTCCATCATGGCATTTTAGTTTGATCTATGCTAGGCACTATTGTAACTAATTTAATAGTCCCAATAATTCAATGAAATAGGTACTATTTTAATCCCCACTGTTTTGGATGAGGAAACCAAGACTCAGCAGTGACTTGCTCAGGTCGCACAGTTAATAAGACGTAGAGCTAGGTCGAGAAGGATTTGATACATTATGAGCTATACTTTCTTAGACATAGTTTACAAGAACTTTATAATAAGTCATTTTCTTATTGCTCTATTATTTGCATTTCTTTAGGAGCTTTTTCTCTAGTTGTTTTATTGTTCCTATTTCTTAGCTATTTTATCTCATTTCTCTCTCTCTCTCTCTCTCTCTCTCTCTTTCTTTCACACACACACACACACACACACACACACACACACATCTAGCAGCATAACCAGAATCAGGTTTTGGACTGGTGCTTGGGTTCCTTTCATCATGAGATTGGGGGTGCATCACAGATCCAGCCCCAGAGCCTGTAGCAGCAGCTGGCCCAGGTCCTGGCTACCCAGTTATCTTTGTTCCCTCTGTGTAGCCCGTGTCAGTACATTTATGGAAGCCAAAGCTCTCGGCAGCAATTGTAAGTTTTTCCACTTCCTTTCAGAGTTGGGGTGCCCCACTGCAAGCGCTGGTTTCAGCAGTGGGCTGGCTTTGGGCTGTTGACACATATGGGGCATCCTGTGTTTCCAGTATTCTAAAGGAATCAGCCCCCCCAGTTACCTTGATCGATTCTAGTGTGAGAGCTTAAGCAGTCCCTGACGGTTTTCTAACTTCTGCTCTACCTCTGGTGCACAGAGACGTGCATCTTTCAGTGCAGCAACAGCTGTGTCTTTTCAATTAAAAAAAAATATTGTTTCTTTCTTTCTTACTGGTATGGTAACAATGTGTGTAAAACTTGAAATCATGATACCAAGTTTACCAAGCATCCAGGAAATCATTTTGTGATATTTCAGGAGACTTTCTCAAGCCTCCACTTTATTGCTCTACAGTATTTTTCTCACATACTCCTTGTACTGCTGTAGTTTTTCCTATTTGCTTATCTTAGAGGTTGGTGCTCTCCAGAAGACAAGAACTGTGACTTGTCCTTGACCTCATGCATTGTTCATTTACAACGGGAAATGATTTACAATTGGAGCGCAAGTTGAGGTGCACAATTTCTTGCCTAATTCCCAGTGACTGGCCCACATCCCACTAGTACAATTTTTGTAGACTGAGGCAGTCTCTTACACCCAATGTGGCTCCTTACCCTGATGAATGAATCCCAGCATGCCCTTCCGGTATCTGCTCCCACCTCTAACTATTTGTTGGGATTTGCCCAGGATGCAACATGCCACTGCCACGCCTTCTCCTGCCTTTTTCTCTTCTCATCTCCCTCCAGACACACTTCCTGCTACATGTTTTCCAAGGGGTTAAAATCTCCAAGTAAATGAGGAAGGGAAATTACTGACGGGGTCAGGTGTGTATGGAGGTATTAGTCCTGTGAATCCAACAGAAGTATCCATGCAACTGCATGGTGGCCTGGCCCCCTGTTTGGGGCTTTATGTGGACCTTGGATCTCTGAACCGGGTCCCTCAGATCTCCTACCTCATCTAAAGCAGTTGATTGAGTTCCATTTCAGCTGGAAATGCACACCTAAGGCACCAATTTTGATGTCTAGTTTCACCCCATAGACCTCATTATTGGTGGACTTTCTTCCAAGATTCTGGCAATAGGTTGGCTGTGAGTTTGGTTTTTGTACAAATGCTCATTTTTTTTCGCTGTCTTTATGGTTATTTGAATAGGAAGTTAAGAGCGGTCCTGTCAGGATCTGTTAGCCAACTGACTTTCAACCAGAAATCTGCTGCCGATTCTATTTTCAGATACAATTTTGTCTACAACTATTACCAATTAGGAAGATCTTACTCCACCATGTTGGCAAGAAAACTTCGGTTATTTCCCTCACAGTAGACATTTTAAAAATCCTGATCAGACTACTGAGAGGCCACCTGTTGACACTCCCTATTTGCTTGGCACTCTCAGACTCTTCTCAGCCCATTTTTGGAAGTCAGTCTGGTCCAACTTAAACTAGAAGACTCAGAAACATCATTGAATTCAGAAGTCTCAGTTCAAATCCCTTGTTCAGAACAGCTATTAGCACACATGGCTCCTTTGCTTGAATTTAGAAAAAGTAATCTCTTCCTGAAGAAACTTTACTTCTATCTATTAAGCAATTGCGATGTTATACCTATTTTTATAGAACATTTTACTGTCATTTTCCAGACATTTGTCGAAATAAATATAGAAATGTACAACATATGATGGGAATAGTTCCCCTTAGAGTTGTGCACTGTATAACCTATGCAAATGCACATGACAACCCTGCTCTTGTGCTCTTGCTACTGAGAAAACTACTTTTAGAGATCACAAGAGGACTTGTGGTTACATATGGTAGGTTGAACTCACTCTCCTGAAACCTCACTAAAATGAAAGTAAAAGAAAAAAAAATCAAGGCATTCATCTACAAGGTCAAAGAGCAAGAGAAAAAGAAATAGCAATAAAATTGTGAAAGCTGGCAAGCAAAGGGATGAATGATAAGTGAAATAGCAGGAATTAAAATGAATACTAAACTTGCCAGTGGTAACAGCTGAACATGATTTGCACTGTAGAACCCTCCCCAAAGATTAGAAATTGGCAGCACTAGGTAACTATGGACTTGGGAACGACAGCAGAGATGAAGACAGGGTGATTATTTGAAAATCTGTATAAGAAACACTCAGACTGTCAGGTTCCCTGAACAGTTCTCATCCAGCTCAGCATCTCCCCACCTTGGTGGAAGCCTGGAGGTTTGTTCTCAGGACAGGAAGAATAAGGGGGTCTCTGGAATGAGGGAAAACAGGCACAGTAGAAGATGGGGGTACCTACTGAAAATAGGTGGTCAAGTCAAAGTCCACTGGGCTATTGAATATTGGGACCGTAAATCCTCTATAACCACTCAGTTTAGAGGACACTGGCAGCCAGGCTCAGACCCTACAGAGGACAAAACCTTCTTCATGTGAAATCTGACCATCCCGATCAGACCCCTGATCTGGCAGCAGGCGTTCCCAGATCATCCTCTTGTGTGTCCTAAAGGTGGGACCACACACAGGGCTGCCTTTCAGCTTTTGAGGGCCTCTTTCTTAAATTTTAGCAGATCAACAGAGGATCTCCAGGTATCTGAGAAAGTCTCAATCACGAATAACAGAGACCAACAGCCACAAATAGGACAAAAACAAGTTGGGGAAACAGAACCTACACAGGTAGTTAAAAAAGAACTATCAATATTCTTGTGGAAATCAGAGAAGATATTAATTAGCTCCATAAAGCACAATACAAGAATATTATTCTTTAAAAGGAACATTCTGAAAAAAAGAGCTATAAATTTAAAATATACTAGAAGGAATGAAAAACTTGATAGGGATATTGGATTGCAAAGCTGAGAAATCTTTGAAAAAGTAGAGAAGAAAACTGGAGGATCAGTCTAGGATGACCAACATTAAGAAATTAGGAGTTCTAGAACAGACAATGCAGAAAATGGAGGAGAGTCTGGGGATGTTTAGTAATAAGGACATAGAAAGCCAAGGAAACCAGAACCAAGGCAATTATTAATTCCAAGGAGAACTCTTAGGATCTACTCTCTTAACTTTCACATATACTGAACAGCACTGTTAGGTATAGTTATCACGTTGTATGTTACATCCCCAATAGTAATTTATCCTATAACTGGAAGTTTGTACATTTTGACCGCCTTCATCCAATCCTAAGAGATCCTAAGACTTTTCATCAAAAGGAAAACACATTTTTAAAAAATCTCTATGAAATGATGGATGTTAACTCTTCTTATTATGGTAATTATTTCACAATGTATATGTCAAGTCATGCTGTACTCTTAGGCTTACAGTGTTGGATGTCAACTATATCTCAATAAAACTGGAAAAAAAATTCCAAGGAGAGTATAAAGAATTTTATACAAGAAAACTTACATTTCTCATATGACTCAGCCACAAGCAGCATTTACATTGTAATAATTACGTAATTGCTGATTAGGTAAGACATGCATAGAAGATGCATGTCAAGCAAGGTAAAAGAGAGTGAGTCCTCATCTGTAACGGGAGATCCAAAAACGCCTGAAGCTGAAAAACCAAGAAGTATGTTATTTGGAAATATGGAGATGAATACTTGAAAATGATAACCTCTCAGAAATGGGGAAAGGAGGGAAGTGTAGAGGACGCCAACTGCTGGGGTTGTTTTAAAAACAAATCTTGAAAAACTATTTGATTATTCAAATTATGTAAAAGAATAATTTTGAATGTTTAACAAGAACGTTTAAAACCTATGTAAATGGAATCATGGAGAAGTATTAGGGAGAAATACATTAGAAGGTATTGAGGAATGAAAGAGGACTGGATAAGGACAAAATAGAAAAAGGGACAACCTTTATCTCTAGCCAAACCCCCAAATTATGCTGGGGCTGGGGGAGCAATGGAAATGAGGGAGACTGAACACTGAAATGTAGGAGGAGGCTGCCGAGTACAACTGGGATATCTGGTCCTCTTAAGAGGGAAGCCTCCAGTAATTCACGATGTGCACTATTTGTAATGAGTTGGGGAAGGAGAAAGGGTACACACCATTGGAAAGAGCCTGCATTCAAAGACTCAAGAAAGGAGATGGCACACCCACCTGTGCCTGTCTGAGTCCATCCAGGCTTCCTGCTTCCTTTTCCCATCACTGCCCCAACCCCTCCCCGTTCCACTGGTTCTCCTGACTCCCCTCCCATTCAGAGCTGGCTCTTCCGCTGCTACCCCACATCTCACAGTAAAGCCTATAACCATTCTTGACAGAGTGTGGGCAAATCCCTTTTCTCTTAATTTCAAGACAATCAAGGTTAGTTTTTCAAGAGTCCATACTGAGAAGACACATTAGAAAGGCCAAAATGTACTTGCAAAAACAGAGAGATGTTTTCTTCCCAAAGCCCGCATGCCTTCCTCCACTATCTGGCCGCAGACTGACATGGCTTGATTGACACCCATTAGAAAGCACCAGCCTCCCTTCTCTTTTCCAGTTTTGAGCTCCATCTCACCATCTTTGCCCAGATCACACATTGACTGAGATGAGAAGAATGAGTATTATGGGACCATATAGTAGGAAGGGAGTTGCTGGAAACAGAATAAAAATGAAAATGAGAAGGAAAATATAGGAAGGAATTATTATTTAAAGAGTGCAGAATTGTTCAAGGAAAAGCACAAAAATAAATGATCACTTTCAAAGGTCTGAATTATTTCATCTTGAACTACAAGAGTACTTTTCCCATCTGCTTCCTCCTTGAATTCCAGACGACTGGCTCTTGTGGAAAAGCAGACATTTAATAGGTCACCTCTTATTGACAAGAGACATGGTCATGGTCAGACGTGTAACTTTTCTAGCACCTTCTCTAGCACCTTCTCAGGCAGAAAGCTCACCTCATCCAATGTTCTCTTTCCAATCCCTTCTGATGCATCCAAAATTATTTTCCCCCAGTAGAACCTGCTGATTCCCATCCCAGCAGACATGACTGAGACTGCTGCACCAAGGAAAAGAATTAGTAAATCTCAGTCGGTCATGAGAAAGAACACTCTCTGTTATGTAGATTCTTCATAAGGACTTAAGGTCCACCCCCTCAACTGCCTGACATGACAGACTTTCAAAGATATGTTCATGACGAGATGGAATTGTGCTGAACACAGTAAGACACAATATAAGTTTATGATTGTATGTCTCATTGAATGTGAACTTCCCATGGGATACCAGAGCCAATTTTACCTTTTCAGCCACCTTTCTGTGTATTGTTTACACCTCTTCTTTCCATCAGCATGGGAACTTTTTACATTGGTTATATTTATCTAAAATGGTCAGATACAAGCAGACATAAAGACTGACCTGGCACTCCCATTCTGGTCCCCTTGTCGAATCATATTCAGTATATCAGACTTGGTTAAAGAGAATCCAAAATGCACAATTAAGCAGGTATGCAATACTACAGTCTACAGGTCCTAGACTTTAAGAAATAATTTATTTAAAGCAGTGGACCTCTGTCTCAGAAAAAAGCAGAGAGGAAGTTAGGTTTCCGGACCCTGGAAGCCACTTATAGCCCCTTGACTATTGAATGTGAATCCTCTGTTTCCAAAATAAGGAATAGGCAACTTTGAGTTCATGAGAAGGTAATTTTCAAACTCCTGTCTGACTTGAAACAATTTCTAACCGCCACCTACCGTCTGCAATTCAGCACCGTCTGGTTAAGGAGATAATGTGGCATTTGCCATGAGGTCTGATGCCTTTACTGAGGAAAAAAAGCCTCATGCTTCAAACGGTTGCTTCCAAACGTTGTAAAGCAAGGACAATAGGCAGAAAAAGTTGTTTAGAAAAAACAAGAAGGATATCCTTTAAATAGACGAGTATGGCTGTCACCTAATTTACAATTTATAGCTGTTTGTGACAACAAACAGGATGTCAGGTTCTGTCCCTCTTACAGGGTGTATAAATCAAGGGAAGTGCCACCGAACAGCAACCAAGAAAGACCGGCTTCCATCACTAGTCATCAAGCAAGACAAGTTGGCCGTTATCCTTGAAGTTAGGAAGGATAATTCTCAGCAAGGCTGAGAGGATTCAAATTCTTTATCCAATGACCAACATCAGGCTGGAATTGATGGATCTCAGACAATTTGCAAATCTTCACCCTTTCACTCAATCCCTTCTCACTTCTTTATACATCGATTGGCTTATCTCTGGGTGAAGTATACTTGGACCGAGGCACTTCCTACCCTTCAAGAGTTCAAATTATTTGGTTCCTCTTAAGATTATCATTCCTTGATTTGTGATTCTCTTCCTTCTCATATTAGTTGGGATTCCTGTAGCTCCATTCTCTGGTATGTTATGCTCTGGAGTCCAATTTTATGAGTAACTTTAGTCTAGGAGACAAGATGACAGTCACAAATGGCTGATGTTTGTGAAGAAAGCCCAGATGCTACAGTTTCACTGCTCTTGCCCCGATTTGCAAAAGCATATTAAAAAATCAAAAAGGCTTTTCTCCACCGAGGACATCATCTGATAATAAGTTTTTTTTTAATGATCAAATGAGTAATTAGCATTCAATGTTTTTGGCTTCACACCACAAGGGAACGGTCCCAGAAAAGGGCAAAGCATTGTGAGCTTTATATTTGCTGATAAACCCAGTCTTATGTCTCTTAGAAGAAAAGTGTTTTTTCAAAAATCATGTTAGATCACTTAAACCTTAGTTGCTATCTAGCCAGAGGCAATACAATTGAAATTTTAAAGTCTCTGTCTTCTAATCACTATGCAGCCAGTCATTTGTTTTGTGACCTTAGGCAAATAACTTCACCTCTCCGTGGTTCACATTTCCTCATCTGCAAAATGTGCACATTAGTGTCAGCACTCATGAATATTATCATGAAACACTTGCAAAACACCGAGGTAAAATAATGGCCTTCTTTCAGAAGATGTGGCTTCCGATTTGAAGTTTGGCACATAGTGGGCAACTCAATTACATGTTTATTGTCTAAATAATAAATGCATGGATGATCCAAATGTGCTTGGCCATAGTTTTCATGCAGGCAGCCCTCCAACTCCTTCAGCCAACATTTCTATTCCTACAATATTATGAAATCATCCCAGCTGGTTGGCCTTTGGACTGATCTCCCCTCCCCACTCCTCCCCCAGCGCCCTGCGCCCTGCGGGATCTTCGTTCCCTGACCAGGGATTGAACGAGGGGCCCCAACAGTGAGAGCACTGAGTCCTAACCACTGAACCACCAAAGAATTCCTGACTTCTGGCTTTTCAATCTGTTGTTTTCCAAACCAGCACCATCCACCACTCCTCACTCATCCCACTGCTAATCCAAAGTAGTTCAAGGCATGTCTACAAGGACAGGACAATCAAAAGGGACAGTCATCCAAAGATCCCAGGGAAAGAATATCGGTGTCAAGCAGTGGTGCTCCGGCTGACTACCTGTCTTTTAATAATAACCCAATTACCAACGACTGACTCAGTGAAGAAGAGAGCACATTTCTCAAGCATGTAACATTCATGACTGCCAGGGATGCTTCTGGAATACGTGATCACATGGATGATATAAAAGAGAAAAGTTCTTCTGGCTCCAGGGGACCTATAATTTGCTGCTTCATAAAGCTAAACAACTATCCCAGGAGTCTGGCATTTACAGTGCAAGTTAGCCTGTGGCGGAGTACGGACACATCTTCAAAGTCTATTTAGGCTCTGGAAGGTTTCTTCAAACCTAAAGTTTCCAAATCAAAACAATAGGATTACTGTTATCTTTGAAAAACTGAAACATTTCCTCTCTTTTTGTGGCTAACTGGTTAATTCATTTTTTTGTTTTTTTGGTTTTTTTTTTTGGTTAACTCTTACTTGAAAGTTCAAATATCCACTGAGCCTCCTAGATACAGTTAAAGAATCCATGTCCCATTTCAGCTTAAATTTCAAACTTGCACACACCCGGAAGAAAGGCTAAAAATAGTAGAACAGCATAGGCCAAACAGAGGAGACTTTGTTGGCAAAATAATGGGAGTAAGTTTTAACAGACAGGAAAGCCTATCAACTACAAAGCCCTGACAATTTCACTCTGGCTCCAACACAAAGTCTGGGCTGAAATGTCCCCCAGTGAGTGGTAGGGTGGTGGCTGCAAGAGCTCCAATGAGGCAACGAGATGATGGAATCTGGGCAGTAGGGCGGGAAGGAAACAATGATCTGTATGACGAAACTGAGGGCTTGAGAAGTGACCAAAACCAAATGCTTTTCCAGTGAGGGAGAGAGTTTCCAGGCCAGGAAAGTAAGGTTTTGATGCTTGGTATTCACGTAATAGGGACATGGTTTGGTAAGTCATTTAACTGTCATCGCCATTAATCAGACTGGATTACTTCTTTTAGCTCAAGAAGGGCACAAAACATTTCAGCACTGAGATATTCTTTAAATGCCTCTTTCTTACTAGTTCAGTCTTAAATTCCTGTGCATCTTTTTATAGACTAATTTTCAGGAATCTCCTTTTTCTATTGATCTGAAGTAAAAATGCCCTGGAAACCACAAAAGAAGGCAAGAGAGGGTAGAAGAAGCACACCCAGGTCTGAACCTCCTCGGGTCTAAGGGGACATGCTTCATTAAACTTACACAATGTTGTATGTCAACTGTATCTCAATACGACTGGAAAAAGTTGCTTAGTTTTACAATATTAACAGGATGATTCACATGGAAACTTGAAAATGTTTAATAGTCTATTCACAGAAAATAAACAAATAAAGGGACAAACTTCATTCCCACCCTCATTCCATTTGCAAAAACAACGTCACATGTCCTAATCCAGCTGCCAGGGAGGTGGGAAATGTAGTCCCTAATGGACAGTCACTGCCCAGTGACAGCTCTACCCTATGGAAGTGGGAGCATCGTTTTTTTTAAGAACATCTAGCCATCTCTGTCACGTTCCCCTCCATTCCTCCTCTCCCTATCACATCACCCAGACCCCTTCTTATCTTGTATCACTATAGGAATAATCTAAGGGTAAACTGAGTGCCAAGCACTCCTGGGTCTCAACGCTGAAACAACTTCAGCAAGATTCTGTCTCTCTCTTCCTTTTATTTATTTATTTGTTTGTTTGTTTGTTTATTTGTTTATTTATTTTTTGCGGTACGCGGGCCTCTCACTGCCGGGGCCTCTCCCGTTGCGATGCACAGGCTCCGGACGCGCAGGCTCAGCGTCCATGGCTCACGGGCCCCCCCTGCTCCGCGGCATGTGGGATCTTCCCGGACCGGGGCACGAACCCGTGTCCCCTGCATCGGCAGGCGGACTCTCAACAGCTGCGCCACCAGGGAAGCCCTCTTTCTTCCTTTTTTTTGCCTTTGCTTTCCTCTTTGTTGGCTTCCTTTTCAGGCAGGCTGTCACCATATGCTGGGTATGATGGCCATGAGAAGCTTAGACTGCATTGTCTTTAGAACGAACAATCTCAGAAGAAGAAGAAAATAATAAAATCACCTCATACTCATGAAGTCCACAGCAATTCCTGAAAATCAGTCTCACTGATCTGACTTGAAATTCATGCTCACCATTGAAAAAATCGTGATATCCAGGAATAAGGGATACTCTCATCAGCCCCTCCCAAGGCAGAAGAGGTGGGGTCATGGGATTTATTGCTCACCAGGAATTTGGGAAGGAGCCATTTCTGAAAGGAAAAGCAGTTGGATATTCAAGGAAGTACCACTGGTTATGACGTTGAGCTCTAAGAATGGAATGTAAACAGATATGGAACTTGTGAATTTGCTTATTACTATTCCTTCCTGTCATTGTTAGCTTTCTTTTAGTCTTTAATAATATATATCTTCTCATATATTTCTGATTTTTTGCATATAAGAAGAAAACGGGGTTCTCCTTTTCTCTCATTTAAACTATGGAA
This sequence comes from Platanista minor, assembly GCA_004363435.1. NCBI lineage: Eukaryota > Metazoa > Chordata > Mammalia > Artiodactyla > Platanistidae > Platanista > Platanista minor. Next base: position 13,591 of record RJWK010048380.1, read on the forward strand.
TTTTCTAGGTTAAGAACCAGGTCACTACTTTAAGAACAGCTTTAAATAACTAACGTGGCATTCCATAAAAATTACATTTTGACAAATGTCTTGATAAGAGAATCTCTTAAAATATTTGTAAAAATCAAGTTAAATTGTATTTATTTTCATTTTGGGGAGTGGTGTTATTTGGGGGCTTATAAAGTATCTGGCCACATGTGAGCATTTTGTCTGCTAAGGAGACTGAAAGTTTCTTAAGATACTAGGAAGGTCAGATCTATGGCGTGTTCATGGGTGCCAGACCTCTGATATTTTTCTCAATCGGTACTATTTGAATAGTGCCTAGTTTGAAGCATGGGCTAAGTCATTCATTTATTTATTCAAGAAAAGTTATTTTTATTAACATTGTTAATATTGACTATTAGCACCTATGATGTGCCACAGGCACTGGGCTACACATTGAGTATACAGCCATGAATTTTAATTACATTTACAAAGACCTTCCTTTGAGACAAGGTCATAGTGACAGGTTCCAGGGATGAAGACATGGACATATCTTTTTGAGGGCCACAATCCAGCCTGTTACAGAGAGCTAGACTTCCTGAAATTAGTCGACGTTAAAGTTGAGGCCTAAAGCATGACTCAGTGTCTGGGCAGTTGGGGTTGAGGAGTGTTCCAGACTGGGAACAGCATGTCCAAATCCTAGAGGCAAGAGCACGGTGCAATCAAGGAACTGAAAGAAGTTCCTGTTTGGCCCCAGCTCAGAGCACTGGGAGAATAAAATAGGAGAGAACAGGGCTGGAGCCAAATTGCATGTAAGCCACATGAAGGAGTTCTACGTTTATCTCTAGGCAGTGGGAAGCCATGGAATGCTGTAAGAGGAGGAGAGGTATAATCAAATATGTACTTTTGGAAGCTCTCTGGCTAGTGTCTGGAAAATAGTTTAGGAGAGAGTAGAGAGGAAGCAGAAGACTAGTGAGGAAATTACTACCATAGTCCAAGAGAAAGAATGATAGTGTTGGCTTAAAGATAGAAAGAAATAGCTAGACCCAAAATGGTTAAGGTAGAACTGGCCGAACAGTTGGAGTCAGCCATGGATTGGATGCAGAGAGGGAAGGGCATGAGGTTCCAGAAATGACATCTAGGTTCCTGAGTATTGTGGGTTGAATTGTGACCCCACCAAATTCATATGTTGAAGTCCTAACCCCTAGTTCCTCAGAGTGTGACTTTATTTGGAGATAGGGTCTTTACAGAGATTCTCTAGTTAAAACAAGTTCATGAGCATGGACTCTAATCCAATATGACTGGTATCCTTATAAAAAGGGGAAATATGGAGACAGACACACACATGAGAAGAACACCACGTGGAGATGAAGGCAGAGATCAAGGTGATGCTCTATACACCACGGAAGGCCAAAAATTGACAGCAAAGCACCAGAAGCTAGGGGAGAGGCATGGGACAGATCCTCCCTCACAGCCCTCATAAGGCACCAATACTACTGACACCTCGATCTCAAACTTTTAATCTCTAGAACTGTGAGACAATACAGTTCAATTTTTAAATCACTCACTTTGTAGTATTTGTTAAGGCAGCCCAGGAAACTAGTACCCTGAGACACTAATGATATCAGCTACTGAGCTAGAGAGCACTGGAGAAGGAGCCAGTGGTGACGAATGATGCTCTTAACTTACCAACCGAAGTACGTTTCCAGCCAACCTCCAAAAATTGTCTTTTTTCATCCAAAACTGAGATAATATGTAACTTAAAGCAAAATCAGTTTCCAGATGATCAAGGAGCTGATCATTTGAACTAAATAAAGCTAAATAAATTTGTATTACACAAATACAAATTAGACGCAGGGACTTCCCTGGTGGTGCAGTGGTTAAGAATCCGCGTGCCCAAGAATGTACAATGGAGAAAAGACAGCCTCTTCAATAAGTGGTGCTGGGAAAACTGGACAGCTACATGTAAAAGAATGAAATTAGAACACTCCCTAACACCATACACAAAAATAAACTCAAAATGGATTAAAGACCTAAATGTAAGGCCAGACACTATCCAACTCTTAGAGGAAAACAGACGCAGAGCACTTTATGACATAAATCACAGCAAGATCCTTTTTGACCCACCTCCTAGAGAAGTGGAAATAAAAACAAAAATAAACAAATGGGACCTAATGAAACTTCAAAGCTTTTGCACAGCAAAGGAAACCGTAAACAAGATGAAAAGACAACCCTCAAAATGGGAGAAAATATTTGCAAATGAAGCAACTGACAAAGGATTAATCTCCAAAATATACAAGCAGCTCATGCAGCTCAATATCAAAAAAAAAAACAAACAACCCAATCCAAAAATAGGCAGCAGACCTAAACAGACATTTCTCCAAAGAAGATATACAGATTGCCAACAAACGCATGAAAGGATGCCCAACATCACTAATCATTAGAGAAATGCAAATCAAAACTACAATGAGATATCACCTCACAGTGGTCAGAATGGCCATCATCGAAAAATCTACAAACAACAAATGCTGGAGAGGGTGTGGAGGAAAGGGAACCCTCTTGCACTGCTGGTGGGAATGTAAATTGATACAGCCACTATGGGGAACAGTACAGAGGTTCCTTAAAAAACTAAAAATAGAACTACCATATGACCCAGCAATCCCACTACTGGGCATATACCCTGAGAAAACCATCATTCAAAAAGAGTCATGTACCACAATGTTCATTGCAGCACTATTTACAATAGCCAGGACATGGAACCAACCTAAGTGTCCACTGACAGATGAATGGCTAAAGAAGATGTGGCACATATATACAATGGAATACTACTCAGCCATAAAAAGAAATGAAATTGAGTTATTTGTAGTGAGGTGGATGGGCTTAGAGACTGTCATACAGAGTGAAGTAAGTCAGAAAGAGAAACATGCTAACACATATATATGGAATCTTAAAAAAAAAGGGAAGAAAAATGTTCTGAAGAACGTAGGGGCAGGACAGGAATAAAGACGCAGACGTAGAGAATGGACTTGAGGATGTGGGGAGGGGGATGGGTAAGCTGGGACGAAGTGAGAGAGTGGCATGGACATATATACACAACCAAATATAAAATACATAGCTAGTGGGAAGCAGCCGCTTAACACAGGGAGATCATCAGCTCGATGCTTTGTGACCACCTAGAGGGGCGGGACAGGGAGGATGGGAGAAAGACTCAAGAGGGAAGGGGATATGGGGATATATGTATATGTATAGCTGATTCACTTTGTTATACAGCAGAAACTAACACACCATTGTAAAGCAGTTATACTCCAATAAAGATGTTAAAAAAAAAAAAAGAATCCGCCTGCCAGTGCAGGGGACACGGGTTCGATCCCTGGTCAGGGAA
>RJWK010048381.1:0-16938 GCA_004363435.1 Platanista minor
AGGCTGTGGAGAAAAGGGAACACTCTTGCACTGCTGGTGGGAATGTGAATTGGTACAGCCACTATGGAGAACAGTATGGAGGTCCCTTAAAAAACTACAAATAGAACTACCATATGACCCAGCAATCCCACTACTGGGCATATACCCTGAGAAAACCATAATTCAAAAAGAGTCATGTACCAAAATGTTCATTGCAGCTGTATTTACAATAGCCAGGACATGGAAGCAACCTAAGTGTCCATCATCGGATGAATGGATAAAGAAGATGTGGCACATATATACAATGGAATATTACTCAGCCATAAAAAGAAACGAAATGGAGATATTTGTAATGAGGTGGATGGACCTGGAGTCTGTCCTACAGAGTGAAGTAAGTCAGAAAGAGAAAGACAAATACCGTATGCTAACACATATATATGGCATCTAAGAAAAAAAGAAGTGTCGTGAAGGGCCTGGGGGCAGGACAGGAATAAAGACACAGACCTACTAGAGAATGGACTTGAGGATATGGGGAGGGAGAAGGGTAAGCTGTGATAAAGTGAGAGAGTGGCATGGATATATGTACACTACGAAACGTAAAATAGAGAGCTATTGGGAAACAGCCGCATAGCACAGGGAGATCAGCTCAGTGCTTTGTGATCACTTGGATGGGTGGGATGGGGAGGGTGGGAAGGAGGGAGACGCAAGAGGGAGGAGGTATGGGAACATATGTATATGTATAATTGATTCACTTTGTTATAAAGCAGAAACTGACACCATTGTAAAGCAATTATACTCCAATAAAGATGTTAAAAAAAAAAAAAAAAAAAGAAAAGAGAACTATCTCAAATGAACAACCTAACTTTACACCTCAAGGAACTGGAAAAAGTAGTGCATACTAAGCCCAAAGTTATTAGAAGGAAGGAAATAATAAAGACTATAAGACAAATAAGTAAAATAGAGAATAGAAAAACAATGGGAAAGATTGACAAAAGTAAGAGTTGATTCTTTGAAAAGATAAGCAAAATTATATACTTTTAGCTAGATTAACTGAAGAAAAAAGAGGGTGCAAATAAATAAAATTATTTAAAAAGAGGAGACATTACAACTGATACCTCAGAAATACAAAGGATCATAAGAGACTACTGTGAAAAATTATACACCAACAAATTGGATAACCTAGAAAAAATGAGTAAATTTCTAGAAACACACAAGACTCAAGAAATAGAAAATCTGAATAGACTAGTAACAAGTAAGGAGATTAAATCAAGCATCAAAACTCCCCCAACAAATAAAAGCCTGGGACCAGATGGTTTCACTGGTGCATACTACCAAACATTAAAACCAAACATTTTAAGAAGCACTACTACCAATCTTTCTCAAACTCTTCCAAAAAAATTGAAAAGGAGGGAAAACTCCCAAACTCATTTTACAAGGCAAGCTTTACCCTGATACCAAAACCAGAGAAGGATACTACAAGAAAAGAAAACTGTAAGCCAATATCCCTGATGAATGTAGATCAAAAGTTCTCAACAAAATACAGGCAAACTAAATTGAGCAACACATTAAAAGGATCATATTCCATGATCAAATGGGATTCATCCCTGGGATGCAAGGATGGTTCAACATATGCAAGTCATAAAAGTTATGTATCACATTAATAAAATGAAAGATAAAAATCATATAATCATCTCAGTGGATACAGAAAAGCATTTGACAAAATTCAACATCCATGCGTGAGAAAAGCTGTCAACATACTGGGTATAGATGACACGTACCTCAACATAATAAAGGCCGTATATGACAAGCCAGCAGCTAACATACTCAATGGTGAAAGGTTGAAAACTTTTTTTCTGGACATACAGATGGCCATCAGGTACATGAAAAAGTGCTCAATATCACCAGTCATTAGTGAAGTGCAAATTAAAACCACAACAAAATATCACCTTACACCTGTTAGAATAGCTATCATCAAAAAGACAAGAATTGGGCTTCCCTGGTGGCGCAGTGGTTGAGAGTCCGCCTGCCGATGCAGGGGACACGGGTTCGTGCCCTGGTCCAGGAAGATCCCACATGCCGCGGAGTGGCTGGGCTCGTGAGCCATGGCCGCTGAGCCTGCGTGTCTGGAGCCTGTGCTCCGCAACGGGAGAGGCCACATCAGTGAGAGGCCCAGGTACCGCAAAAAAAAAAAAAAAAAAAAAAAAAAAGACAAGAATTAACAAGTGTTGGGAGGATATGGAGAATAGGGATCCCTTGTGCACTGATGGTGGGAATGTGAATTGGTGCAGCTACTGTGGAAAACAGTATGGAGGTTCCTCAAAGAGTCAAAAATAGAACTACCATTTGATCCAGCAATTCCACTTCTGAGTTTTTATCCAAAGGAAACAAAGACACTAACTCAAAAAGATGTCTTCACCCCACATTCATTGCAGCATTAGTTTCAATAGTGAACACATGGAAACAATCTAAGTGTCTATTGAGTGATGGATGAATAAAGAAAATGTATATACATATAGGAGAATACTCTTCAGCCATAAAAAAGGAAGTTCTGTTACTTGTGACAACATGGATGAACCTTGAGGGCTTTATGCTAAGTGAGATAAGTCAGTCAGAGAAAGACATGTATGATCTCACTTACATGTGGAAACTGAAAACGTTTGTTGATGGTTGGGACTTCCCTGGTGGTCCAGTGGTTAACCGCACACTTCCAATTCAGGGAGCATGGGTTCACTCCCTGGTAGGGGAACTAAGATCCCACATGCCCTGTGGCGTGGCCACAAGATTTGAAAAAAAAAAAAAAAAAAAAAGACAAAGAGGAGGTTGATGGTCGCCAGGTGTGGGAGATGCGGGAAATGGGTGAGTGTGGTGAAAGAGTACAAACTTCCAGTTATTAGATTAATAAGTTCAGAGGATGTAATGTACAGCATAGTAACTGTAGTTGACAATACTGTATTGTATATTTGAAAATTTCTCACCACAAAAAAGACAAAAATTCTCACCATAAAAAACAAAAGTCATAACTATGTGAGGTGATATATGTATATATAAGTAAGTAAAATCATCACTTTGTACACATTAAACTTACACAATGTTGTATGTCAATTATATCTCAATAAAACTAGGAAAAATTAAACTGTATAAACTTATAATTACATATATTATTAAAAACAGAAAGTGGTAAATACTAATTATTTTGCCACATTTTACTGTTATCTATATTTTTTAGTCTGTTTATGTCTGTTTTATCTGATGGAAGTAGCATATAATGGTGTGTTGTTGAGCATTGCTTCTCAACTCCAGTTTATTTATTTTCTATATTTGATGAGTTATGGTAATGGCCAACTCCTGCTAATGCTACAGCTAGGTCCCTATTACCCAACTTATTATTATAATTATTAGTATTAACAAAGCTATAATTTATTGTTGTAAGTTTTTCTGCCATCATTGAAGTCATTAGTAGCCACCAGTGATTATTGTTTATAATTTCCAAAGTATGTTTTTATCATATATCTTGTGTTTTACAATATCATCAATCTAGGCTCAGCCTTCACTCCCTGTTATTGACACTTCACTGAGGTATATTTCAAAAAACATGCATTGTCTTATCCTTCAAAGCAAAACACCATTATAAGTCTATGCGTGAACTTCCTTTTTTCTCTGCAGTGTAAATGTCAATTGGTATTTGTTGTTTAGCTATATTTTATACATTTTTAGATATTTTCATTTTTAAAATCTTTGACATTTTTGCTAATTTTGTGTGCTCACCCTGCTTGCTGCTAGTAATAATGAATGCATTTAATTGAAGAAAGAGAAATACCAAGGTAAGCTTAATTAGACATGCTAAATAGATCCCATTTCATCTTTAAACCGGAAAGAGAAGGTTGAATTTTCACTTTCCAAAGGATTATACCTATTTCCCATTACTTTCTCACTCATTTTGTTAGCAACCTTTTTTCTGTTTTCACAGGGATTCATTTTTAGTCACTTTCATGTTGAGATAGTATCTGCGATCCCATAAGAGCTTATTATATCTGACCTTAGTCTTCACAGATAGTCAGTATTGATTCTACTCAGCTGGACTGGTATTTTGTAGGTTTAGTCTACTGTTTTCATGTAACACATGAACTAACTAAAAATCGAAACCTTGGCTATATTGCTGAAGTTAGACCTGAAGGATACTAACTCCAAGGCTGCCCCCCGCACCCAAAATATAGATATGTTTTTAAAAATAGGCTGGGATTGTCAGTTTTGTTTTTAGGGATCAAGTTCAAACTTTCAAATGCTTTCGTTTTTAAAGAACATTTATTAAATATATTGTTTGTATATGTGTGAGAGACAGACAGTTGAATGGGGAAGGTGGTGGAGGGAGAGGGGAAGGGGACCAAGAGATAGAGACAGAGATGGATGCGGGGAGAAAGGGAGAGAGAATGAGTGTGAATGAATGAATATGAATAAATTTAAGCTCCATATCTAAAAGCAAAGCAGAAATTTATGTCTATTTGTCATTTTCTTAAATAGTGTATCCTGATAGAGCTCATATCCGGCCATCCCTCTATTTGCACTGTAGCTGTAGCGACATCTAACTCCTCTTCCACACTCCCATCCTCCCCTACTCCACGACTTCTGTGTCTGTATCAGACTCAAGTAGAGTTGCCTATTTCCTTGTCCTTTGGGAAGGCACTCTACTTTTACCTCTGTATCCAGGGCCTAGGACAGTACATGCATCTTATATGTTCAGTGACTGCATGTATGAATGCTGAAGGGTGTTTAAACTTTTGTTTTAATGGTCTCACCACATTCAAGGAAATAAAGGTTAATCCCTTTTATACCTTGTATATTCAACTAATCATCACTTACTTAGGAAGAGGGAAAGGTTGAGTGAACTAGTTTCTCTAGGGCTGGTTACAGTTATCTTATGGGCAGCATTTTTGTATAGCCGTTTTAGTAGAGATCAGGGAGAAGACAAAGAGGCTTATAACTTGGTAGTAAGAGAAGTATTGTAGACTGTTTATGTGCACATTAGTGTCACTTGAAGCTTCAATGACAGAATTGCTAAAGGGGTAAAAAATACAGTGTGCTTACATTCTAAATAACTGCATAAAAACTGAAAAATGTCTGCTGACTTGAACAGCTGGGGTCAAAGCCAAGGCCCCCAACTCATAGGTAAAAAAAGAAATAAGCAGATATTTAGAGAAGCAAAATGACAACAGCTAACTGTACTTATTTAACTTGAGGAGATTTTATTTAACTAATTTACATATTTCATGGTTTATAGTAGAAAACAGAAGTGGTCAGTTTGTATAGGAACTTAAATAAACAGTTACGTTTCTAAGTGGGTAAACAGAACTCTACTTGATTCAATTATTCAGGCAGGAAGTTGGTCTAACAAATGTGTCCAATACCATAATCAGCCAAGGTCCGACTTTCAAAGAAGTGACATTTAAAGTAAATGTTTACATAATAGTTACATCCTAGGACCTTGAGTAAGGACAACTTTTTCTGTTTGCTTGGTACAAATTCTAAAATATTGAATATGTCCCTCTCTAAATTCTTTCAGCTTATTGATACCATAATTTAGAGATCGGTTCTTTTGATTTCAGATTTTATTCTCTGTTCAGATAAAAATATCTGGGAAGGTATATCAGATTTTATTTGTCATTTAAATCTTAATGAGATAAGCTCATAAGCTTCTGAAAGAGCTGAAAACCTTTTCATAGAGAGAAAAATAGCAACATCAAGATTCTGGGAGGATAGTATCATACTATCTATCAAAATTAAAAATGCATTTTATCCTTTGACTCAGCAGTCCCTCTTTTGGGAAATTATTGAGGGAGAAAAGCAAGGTGCATAGCAATGTATTTAGAATGCCATCTTTTACATAGGAAAGGGAAAAAGTAAAATAAGAAATGTAATTATTTTATTTGCATAAAGAAACACTGGCAGGATATATGAGAAATTACTGAGTAGTTATGAGATTATGCAAAAGAGGTTGGGGGGACAGATACAGGGATTAGTGGATATAGGGATAGAGAGGAGTGAGACTTTTTTTAACCTTTATATACTTTTAAATTGTTTTGATTTTTTACATCATCTGACTGTATTACCTATTTTTAAGATGGCTTAAATGACAAGGTGATTAAAATTAGCAAAAGAGGGAAATTCATCTCAAGTGGGGAAGCTTGAAACTTGGAACACAGATTTTACCTATGTCACTGCAGAAAGGTGGCTCTGAAGAATTTCATTCACTAGTGGCCTTCAACCACTAATACAGGGGACTAGTAACATGAAGGAATGTTTCTGACATTCTGGTCAAATGCCACTCAGTCATGTTCTGTATGTATATGTTTTCCTGTAGATGCCAGAGGAACAAGCATTCTGTGTTTTGGTGAAAATCATGTATGACTATGGTTTACGAGACCTCTACAAAAACAACTTTGAAGATCTTCACTGCAAATTCTATCAGTTGGAGAGACTAATGCAGGTAAATAAATATTAGGAACTCTTATCACTCAGGGATTTGTTGACTTATAGGGAAATTCCAATAAAATTGAAAATCTAATGGAAAGTTACAGAAGAGGTAAATGGATTTGGTTTCTGACCAATATCTACAGTGGTCTTAATATCATAAAATATTTATTTAACTATTTGACCATTTATAAAAATAGTCTTCCATTTAAAATATTCAACCTTAATATACTTTGAAGTACGAATATGGTGAATTAAGTCAGTAAAGAGATTTCCCAGTATTATTTGTAAATAAATGAAGATATTTACATAATAAAAACTGAAATACTTAAGATTTTTCTCAATATTCATTAGCACCAGTACCATATTTAGGTCCACAAGTAGAGAACACTTTAAAGAGACAGAAAGATATTGATGAAATTAAAAACCACCTAAAATATTGTAGTATAGGGACACACTTTAAATTTTTTCCTCTGTAATTTCCAGATCTCAAACAATGTTGTTAACTATTTCATAATGTATACGTGTAAATTATATGTAAGAGAAATAGGTATTCTTTTATATATCTGTCATAAAAAAGATTGTGAGCAAGGACAAAATTATTGTCTAGAGCTGTTAAAGGAATTACTGAGTAGCTTTGAAATTCCACCTGAGGTTGTAAATCTTAAATTTGTAATGGGTCTATGCAACATGTTTATATGGCTTTCTCTATAAGAGGTATTGGGAATCCAAGAGAAATGTGAAGAAAATACATGATTGAATTGATTCCATATTGGGGAAAAGTAAAGTGGTTGGGGAGGAAGGTTACTGGGATGTGGCAGTAGAGGATACTGGTAGGAGCTTATTGACATGACCTGTCAGGAGATCAATAGGTGTCTAAGGGGGAAGTGAAGCCAATAGGAGACAAAGACTAGAACAGGGAAGTGGAAGGCAGAGAGTTTGCAGGACAGCTGTATTAGGAGAAGGGAATGTAGGAGGTTAGAAGACCTGAAATGTGAAGAAGAAATAAAGGGGGAGGAGGATGTCAAAAGAACTGTAAGCACAGTGACAAATGGGCATTGAGGGGGAAAAAGACTGTGTGGAAGAATCTGGTAACTATGGACAGTAAAAGCAATGGGCTCTTTTTTAGAGATTTAATTCTTCCAAGTAAATATTTGGGATTCTTCACACTTTTTATCTTTCATTTACCTTTCATTTTAAAAAGTTCATATTTTTTCAAAGGTCAGTATTCTTAAGAGCTTTGAGAGTCAAATAAAAGTACCTGATAAATGAATAGCATGTTTATGGTACTATGAAGAAACCCAAATACATTTTCTGTTAGCACTTTTGTCTGTTAACTGAATGACCACTTCGATACCCCATTAAAAGTGCCTGATGGGTACATTGGGGTGTGTTTCAAAGAGCATCTTGTACAAAAAGTGGGGTTTTTTATTTCTGTGGTCTGTTTATGAAAACAAAACTAAAGTGGGCTTTTATATATCTTTGCCTTTGTCTTTCAGTTATGGGAATAACTATGCCAATGCTTTATACTTTGCCTTTCATGCTTTTGAGAAGCATTTACTTGTATAACTCGGGGGAAAAAGAGCTAGCATAAAGGGTTTTTCTAGGAGACATCCAATTTTATACATTATATACTTGTACAATTTCTGTACTTTGTAATTTTTAATATGTTGAAGAGAGATTGTTAAAAGTATGGTTATGTTTTGGGCTTCAGTACCATAATGTACTGAAGTAATATCATAGAACCCAGATGGTGTTGATATTAAATGGTCTTCAAAGAAAAGATACATTTCATTTTTGGCTAGTTAGGAGTTCAACCCTGAATGGAGTGCTGTGACTTGACCGTGGAGTCCTGATGCTCACTAGACCACAGGTGTTCTGTCAGAGCAAGCATTTCCCAAGAAACAGGAACAGTCAAGTGAGCAAGAGTTGATCTTTGTTATTTGTTCATAACACGTCTTTCTTGTTCTCTCTCTGTCATATGCCCAGTTCTCATCTCCTGTCATCACTTCTGTGTAGTTATATAAAAGTCATCAAATGCTGTAGTAAATTGAGAGTGATCGTAGCAAGCTTGTCATAAATCGCCATTGTGGCAGGAGATGAGGCGTCTTCAGTGTTCCTCCCCCCACAATTTTCCACTTTGACTTTCAGGAGCAGTTACCGGACCTGCACGGCCATTTTTCTGATCTGAACCTGGAAGCCCATATGTATGCATCCCAGTGGTTTCTCACTCTTTTTACTGCCAAGTTCCCACTCTGCATGGTCTTCCACATCATTGACTTACTGCTTTGTGAGGTAGAGTGACTCCCATCTCTCATATTTAAGTCAAAATAGAAAATAGTTTCTACTTAACACGATTAACAATTTTCTTCATTTTCTTTTTACCTTAAAAAAGAACATTAAGCCATAAATACCAAAAAGTTCTATTTGAATTTTTAGTAAAGACTACTTTAATTGTAATTTTATTATTTGTGAGAAATGAAAATGTTAGGCATATATAATTTCTACAAAGTAAAATGGGGTAATTAAACTTGTATCATTAAATTCACAATAAGCCTATATCTGTGTAATTATGCATTACTAATACCAAGGACCTGTAAAGTTAAATAAGTGAAATTAGAATCAGGTGTTTTTAATGGTAATGTAATTATACTCCAAGAGTGAATTTAAATGAAAATTTTATGGTAATTAAATTCTCAATTCATATCTCTTCCTGTGTGTTGTTTGAGACTCCTACCAGACAATTAAGAAGTGATAAACTAAAGCTTCTATATCATGTAATTTATATGTTTAGACAGTAGAATATTTCAAAAATTAGTTTGCAGAATTCCTTAGGTATCTATTTTTGTTTTCTTTATTGTTTTTAGTTCCTTAGATGGCTGTATTTATTTACTTTACTCTTTTAAAGATGTAAGTAATATTACACACACATACATTGTATACTGCCCATCAAAATGTTTGTCTTCATGGTGATGAAAATGTTGCTGGATAAGAAAAACTTTTTTATTAGGAATATAAACGTATATAAAAATATAACTGTCTTAAAAATATATATATAACTGTCTTAATGTAAAAAGCTGGAGTCATCAAAAGTATAAGCTTAATATAATCTAGACAGTTTTATATTACAATATTACATTTTTAACACAAAGTTTCTTCTTTCTTAGAAGAAAAGTCTAACCATTTTAATCACCCCAGGAACTAGAAATTTCATTATAAAAATAAGGTTAAAAAAGATAAAAAACATACAAGCTATATAAAGCATAACTGTTACTTTTCAGCCTTCTTACTGCAGTAGCCATCTGATATGCAAGCACAGCTGGGTTTTGCTCTCCAAAGGTTCTAGCTGGCAGAAGCACAACATATGAAGGGTGCAGAGCATTTTGTAAACATGTAAGATTTTAAAACATCTGTAACATATTTTGATAGAGAAGAGTTGAGTGACTCGCTGAGAGACACAGAATAAGTTCCCGAATTCTGAATACTATAACAGCCAGAGTCCCTGACTGATGGCGCATTAATTCTATTTGTCTTGCTTACAAATTAGTTCCTAAAATGCCTATTTAAATTAAACCTAAAGGAAGAATGCAAAATTAGGAGCTAAAGCCTTATTCAGAGTCAAAATGGCGTGATCACAGTATATGCACAAAGCAAACTGGACATTTGTACTAAAAGCTCTACTTTGCCTGATTATCCAAATGGGTGTGGTGAACGGTTCTGACTCCTCTAATTTAGTTTAATATTCTTTGAAAGTAAAACCAAATTCATTGAGTTCTGTACTCTTAAAACAAGGTGATACTAAAAGTTAGTTCTGATAAATATTTATAGGTCTTACTTATTGCACACTGAGCTGAGTTCAGTATTCCATGGTATTTATAAAAATAGGAAAAAGTGGAGGCATGACATTTTAACAGTTTTATCTTTATATATAGTAAGAGCTTGCAAATACTTGTTATCATTGCTTCATGTTTTTTGCTGATATTATCTAACTTCAGAGTAGATTGGTTCGGTGGTGTTCATTATAGAAAAGAGAATGAAATTAACATGCTTAATCATACCAGTTAAATTGGATTTCTTGGTCACTTTTGGTAAAGTAGTAACACTGGAATAGTGACTTTGTAAAATTGTCTCTACCTGAATGGTGCCATACCTGACATTGGAGCACTGTCCATGGGTCTTCTGGAACCCAGATTCATAATTCCTCAGGAAATTTCATCTTGAAGATATTTGAATTTCTAATATCAGTTGCTAAAAAAATTAGCAACATTTATGGTAGGGAAAAGAAAAGTAAGTTTATAAGCGTTCTCATCAGTTGTCAGCTGCGTTTCATAATCACAGTGTTTGAAAGATCTTAATGTTCATTAAAATTAATAAGAGCATCATAGATGTTACTTTTTCTTCCCTTAAACCTGTACTCTGCAGCTGTTTAAGGAAGTTGCATAGCTTTCCAAAACAGGGAGTAGGTTGTAATCACAGCATCATGGTAACCAAGGAAATAAATGCTAACATCCCTCAACAAAGTAAATAGCCTTTCAAAATAAAGTTTATTGGGAACAGTATTGTAGTGTGCTTCAGGATGTTTGTTCTTTCCACTAAGTCATCTTTGTCAGAGGATAAACTTTTATTTCCTGCTTGTCTGTGTTTTCTCTTTGCCCCTTTCCTCCTTGTGGTTAATAAAATATTTATATCAAGGCTCTTCTTTCATATGTGATAAAATATTCCAAAAGAAGAAGTGGAAACATAGTCTTAAATAGAATCATCCATAGGTATTTGTTTTCGTCATATTGTCTCTTTTATAAGAAAACAATTTAAATCTTGATGGTTATGAATTAATACTGAGTTACAAATGGAAGGCTTGGAAATTCTTAGATGGAAAAGTGTTGATTTTTCCAAGTTCATTATTCTGGCAAAGAAAATGTACTGGTCTGCAGAGTATTTTGCGCAAAGATCCTATTGCAAAATGAGAAAGCCATTGAGCTTGAAATTTTACTCTTAGAAAGTGTATCCTCATTTCATGTTTTCCTAAGTTAAATGTTTTTAAGGATTGCTTCATTCATTCTGAGGTTAAGAATATGAAGTTAATTAAGTAGCAGAAAAGGGAAGAATTTTAGTAGACTTTGGCAATGCAGTTGGAATCAAAAACTAGCTATCGGTAGTTTTATTTAAAATATTTACTTAAAGCTGAGTATGCGGTGACTTGGGTTAATTCTTTTGTTTGGTGAAGATGGATTGCAACAGGATTTGAAACTAGAGTTGAAAATACATTTTCTTATATTGAGATGAATGGAACTCTGTAAATTGACATTTAGCCCAAAATTGAAATGAAAAAAAATTCTTTTTAAAGAACAAAGCCTCCTATGTTTATTATCTGTCTCTCTTTATATGGAGGGATAAGAAGAAGGCTAAAAGTATTAATTGCAGTGTAAATGCTATGCTCTTAATCCCCCAAGAATAAAACATTGGTTTTTAAAGAAGCTTTTATTTAAATGTAACAGAATAAAAGAAAATGTGCGAAATTAGTGTAAAACATGCTGATTTTTAACAAAGCGAACATACTAATTAATGTAGCAAGTACCCAGATAAAAGAAAAAGAACATTATCTGCATTTCATAAGCCCTCCTCCCCTCAGTCACTACTCCTCTGAAGAGTGATCACTATCCTGACTTTTAACACCTAGATTAGTGTTAATTGGTTTTGAACTTTATATAAATGGCATCATACAATATGAACTCTTTTTCATCTAGCTTCTTCATTCATCATTATGTTTGTGAGACTCATCCATATAGTGCATCTAGGCATGGTTTATTTGTTCCATTTTGTGAATATGCTACAATTTATTTGTTCTTCCATTCTATTGTTGATGGGCGTTTGGGTCGTTTCCAGATTAGGGCTATTATGAATAGTGTTGCTATGAACATTCTTGAACTTGTCTTTTGGTAAACATGTGTACGCATTTCAGTGGGTACACATCTAGGAATGAAATTTCTGGGTTAGGGTATGTGTAAGCTAGGGTTTTATAGATGCTACCAAACAGCTTTCCAAAGTATTTTGAGCATCGCCTTTTGTGTTGTTTTTATTCAGTAAAAGTCTTCCTTGTGATCAGGGGCAGATTTTTTGTTTTCTTTTTCTTTTTCTTTTTTTTGTAGATGGCAGGTCCTAGATCAGATTAGTGTTCATGAACGTGGAGCAAAATGAATCTCATTTGGTGATTGAAGTCATTCACTTAATCTCTGAAGTTGCATACAGATGGGAACTAAGAGCTGGCTCTAAGACCCAAATCACTTTTGTGCTTATATGAGAGCAGTTACCCAGATGTGGAAAATTCAGCAATGTATTCAGTTATAGAAGAAGCAACATAGAGACAGCTTAACATTGGCGTTAAGGTATTTGGCTTTTTAGTTAACCCTTCCTGTATCACTTTCTTCACATTACTTTACCAATATATGCCTTAGTTTCTTTCTCTGTAAAATGAAGCTAACAGTACCTAGCTCCTGGGTTTATTTTAAGGATTAAATGCAATTATGAATATAAAGTGTCTAGCAAGGGGCTTCCCTGGTGGTGCAGTGGTTGAGAGTCTGCCTGCCGATGCAGGGGACGCAGGTTCGTGCCCCGGTCCGGGAAGATCCCACATGCCGCGGAGCGGCTGGGCCCGTGAGCCATGGCCGCTGAGCCTGCGCGTCCGGAGCCTGTGCTCCTCAACGGGAGAGGCCACAGCAGTGAGAGGCCTGCGTACCGCAAAAAAAAAAAAAAAAAAAAGTGTCTAGCACTCTGTCTGCTACGTAGTAAATATTTACTTAATAATATTACCTTCCATTCTGCTCTTTCCACCTGTATAGACCTTTTAGTTGCTTCTCAATTTATTCAATTAACAACCGACTTTAGGGATGCTTAAGAGAGGGTTAACTAGCCGTTGGTTCGTTATTATCTTTCTAACCGCCTTTGTTTTCCCCCCAGTTGAGGCACCTCTTTGCTAAAACCAAAAATTTAGCCATTGACTTTAACAGAAGTTTTATTCTATTTCTTACTGACTACAGTGATTCAAGTAGTCCTCCAAAAGTGTTTTTTCTTCCACCTTCTTTCAAAAGACCTAAGGAAAACAGTGTTTCTTTTAGTCTTGACAAGATAACTGACAGCTGGTGTTTAAAGTTGACTCTTCCCAGATAGTTCAGGTTTTAGAGTATCAAATATATTCAGCTTTATACAGTAACTTGGTATTTCATGAAATTTAAGGAAATCATTGACCCTTCAAATTGGGGTATATTTCCTGCCTCTCCTTTCTTCCTAGGGTGATGAGAAAAGACATGACAGTACGGGATATCTGATTAAATACCACCAAGTATAATCCCCCTTTCAAAGCAGTTTTCTAAAGCTGTTATCTGAAGAATAGATTCATTGTATAATATCTTTACTCTTTGCCCCCATTTTCCTCCCTCAAACAGTGATACATTGAATTTTTAATTGAGATACAGTTGACATATAACATTGTGTAAGCTAGTATCACAGTGTATCACAACATGTTAGTTTGATACATTTATGTATTGCACTATGATTACTACAGTAGCATTAACACCTTTATCAAGTAATACATTGAATTTAAAGCACATCACAATGGGCTGATATAAGGAAGGTTAAGAACATAAACATAAAATTTTCTGAAAACTTTAAGAATAGTAATTGGTCACAAGAGAGGAAAAAAATGACTAACCAATAAATACTGTAGAGGCTATTTTAATGTTTTACTTATCAGTAGAAATCCTCAGGACTAGAAGAAAACTCTAAACTCACGTTTCTGGCTGCTAATATCTTTCTTTTTTTTTTACATCTTTATTGGAGTATAATTGCTTTACAATGGTGTTAGTTTCTGCTTTATAACAAAGTGAATCAATTATACATATACATATGTTCCCATATCTCCTCCCTATCCCACCCATCCAGGTGATCACAAAGCATCAGCTAATATCTTTCCTACCTACTAGGGTCTTTATGGTTCTCACATCAGTTGTCTTAACAGCTCTTTCTTGTGTTTTTGTTAATTTTGACATTACAGAAAGAGGCAGAAACCTCAAGTTAAAAAATGGCAGAACGACTATCTGTGCTTCCTGTGACTTTGAGAGGAATATTCATTCATTCATTTATTCAACAAATGTTTATTGAACTCCTACTAATGCTTGGCACCATTCAAGTTCAGGGATACAACAGTAACTAAAAAACAGATAAACCTCTTGCCCTCATTAAGTTTTTATCCTTGTGGAAAAGGCAGACAATAAACAAATGACTAAGTAGAATATACAGTATATCAGAGGTGTTAAATGCTATGGAGAAAGATAAAGGAAAGAAGAGAAATGTGGCAGATCTTAACAGGGTCTTTTGACCATGGTAGAGAATTTAGGTTTTACTGGACTGAGATGGGAAGCCACTACAGAGGTTGAGTATAGGAATGACATGCTCTGATATATGTTTTATCCTGAACTCAGGTTGCATTGTTGAAAAAAGATGTGGGGAGAATTTGAAGGGAGAAGTGGGAGACCAGTTAGAGACAATGGAGGTAATCTGTGGTGTTTGGACCAAGCAGCGGCAGTGCAGGTGGTGAAAAGTGGTTGAACTCTGGACAGATTTCAAAGGTAGAGAAAACAGGATGTGCTGATGGAGCATCTGGGGTAAGTTTTATTGATTACATGTTTTCATTTAAGGTAGTAGTGAGAGGGAAGGATAGCTGGTTGCATAGCTTCCATGCTTCAGGGAGCATCTTGGAGACAGGTGATGCTGTGGAGTGAATGGGGAATGTTACTGTTACATGCTTTGTTCTGGAAGTGCTTGGATTACAAATTCTCTGCACTGTTTTTCCAGAAGCAGGTTTTGGTGCCCCTGGGAACATTTAAGGTCAATCTTTAAATAAGAAATATAGAGGGTGGAATAATGATGAAAGATGATTAATGGGGGAGTAAGCATGTTAAACCTAGTACTTTAAAATACAACTGCATATTTACTGCTAAAAATAGAAGTGGTATTTTGCTTCAATAAAATCAGACTCACATTACTGTGAAGACTCACAAAAACTTTATATACCTTGAACCTGTTCAGTAACCCATAGTATTTAGTTGTTGAGTGTTTAGTTCTCATAATCAGAGCCAAGATCACTGACTTAAAGTTGTGGGGTGACAGATTTTTTTCCAATAAAAATCTTTCAGTTCATCATAAATTGGAATAACTAAAGTTACTTTATAGTATTTTTGGTTGCAGAAACACTCATAACAGTTAAACTGTATATACATGGATTGAATAAAATAACTAAACAAAGTCTATTTTCTTTTTCCATCTTTATTGGAGTATAATTGCTTTACAAAGGTATGTTAGTTTCTGCTTTATAACAAAGTGAATCAGTTATACATATACATATGTTCCCATATCTCCTCCCTCTTGCATCTCCCTCCCTCCCACCCTCCCTATCCCACCCATCCAGGTGGTCACAAAGCACCGAGCTGATCTCCCTGTGCTATGCGGCTGCTTCCCACTACCTATCTATTTTACGTTTGGTAGTGTATATATGTCCATGCCACTCTCTCACTTTGTCACAGCTTACCCCTCCCCCTCCCGATATCCTCAAGTCCATTCTCTAGTAGGTCTGTGTCTTTAGTCCCGTTTTGCCCCTAGGTTCTTCACGACACTTCTTTTTTTCTTAGATTCCATATATATGTGTTAGCATACGGTATTTGTCTTTCTCTTTCTGACTTACTTCACTCTGTAGGACAGACTCTAGGTCCATCCACCTCACTACAAATAACTCCATTTCGTTTCTTTTTATGGCTGAGTAATATTGCACTGTATATATGTGCCACATCTTTATCCATTCATCTGATGATGGATACTTAGGTTGTTTCCATCTCCTGGCTATTGTAAATAGAGCTGCAATGAACATTTTGGTACATGACTCTTTTTGAATTATGGTTTTCTCAGGGTATATGCCCAGTACTGGGATTGCTGGGTCATATGGTAGTTCTATTTTGTAGTTTTTTAAGGGACCTCCCTACTGTTCTCCATAGTGGCTGTACCAATTCACATTCCCACCAGCAGTGCAAGAGTGTTCCCTTTTCTCCACAGCCTCTCCAGCATTTATTGTTTCTAGATTTTTTGATGATGGCCATTCTGACCAGCATGAGATGATATCTCATTGTAGTTTTGATTTGCATTTCTCTAATGATTAGTGATGTTGAGCATTCTTTCATGTGTTTGTTGGCAGTCTGTATATCTTCTTTGGAGAAATGTCTATTTAGGTCTCCTGCCCATTTTTGGATTGGGTTGTTTGTTTTTTTGTTATTGAGCTGCATGAGCTGCTTGTAAATTTTGGAGATTAATCCTTTGTCAGTTGCTTCATTTGCAAATATTTTCTCCCATTCTGAGGGTTGTCTTTTAGTCTTGTTTATGGTTTCCTTTGCTGTGCAAAAGCTTTGAAGTTTCATTAGGTCCCATTTGTTTATTTTTGTTTTTATTTCCATT
>RJWK010048382.1:0-16954 GCA_004363435.1 Platanista minor
CCACCCATTAGCAGAGAGGCTGCCTAAAATCATAATAAGGCCACAGACACGCCAAAACACACCACTGGACATGGACCTGCCCAACAGAAAGACAAGATCCAGCCTCATCCACCAGAACACAGGCACTAGTCCCCTCCACCAGGAAGCCTACACAACCCACTGAACCAACCATAGCCACTGGGGACAGACACCAAAAACAATGGGAACTACGACCTACAGTCTGCGAAAAGGAGACCCCAAACACAGTAAGTTAAGGGAAATGAGAAGACAGAAAAAGTAACAGCAGATGGAGGAGCAAGGTAAAAATCCACCAGACCTAACAAATGAAGAGGAAATAGTCTACCTGAAAAAGAATTCAGAACAATGATAGTAAAGATGATCCAAAATCTTGGAAATAGAATAGAGAAAATACAAGAAATGTTTAACAAGGACCTACAAGAACTAAAGAGCGAACAAACAATGATGAACAACACAATAAATGAAATTAAAAATTCTCTAGAAGGGATCATTAACAGAATAACTGAGGCAGAAGAATGGATAAGTGACCTGGAAGATAAAATAGTGGCAATAACTACTGAAGAGCAGAATAAAGAAAAAAGAATGAAAAGAATTGAGGACAGTCTCAGAGACCTCTGGAACAACATTAAACACACCAACATTCGAATTATAGGGGTCCCAGAAGAAGAATAGAAACAGAAAGGGACTGAGAAAATATTTGAAGAGACTATAGTTCAACACTTACCTAATATGGGGAAGGAAATAGTTAATCAAGTCCAGGAAGCACAGAGAGTCCCATACAGGATAAATCCAAGAAGAAACATGCCAAGACACATATTAATCAAACTACAAAAAATTAAATACAAAGAAAAAATATTAAAAGCAGCAAGGGAAAAACAGCAAGTAACATACAAGGGAATCCCCATAAGGTTAATGGCTAATATTTCAGCAGAAACTCTGCAAGCCAGAGGGAGTGGCAGGGCATATTTAAAGTGATGAAAGGGGAAAACCTACAGCCAAGATTACTCTACCCAGCAAGGATCTCATTCAGATTCGATAGAGAAATTAAAACCTTTACAAACAAGCAAAAGCTAAGAGAATTCAGCATCACCAAACCAGCTTTACTACAAATGCTAAAGGAACTTCTCTCAACAGGAAACACAAGACAAGGAAAAGACCTACAAAAACAAACCCAAAACAATTAAGAAAACGGTAATAGGAACATACATATCGATAGTTACCTTAAACATAAATGGATTAAATGCTCCAACCAAAAGCCGTAGACTGGCTGAATGGATACAAAAACAAGACCTGTATATCTGTCTACAGCAGACCCATTTCTGACCTAGGGACACATACAGACTGAAACTGAGGGGATGGAAAAAGATATTCCATGCAAATGGGAATCAAAAGAAAGCTGGAGTGGCAATTCTCATATCAGACAAAATAGACTTTTAAAAAAAAGACTATTACAAGGGAAAAAGAAGGACAATACATAATGATCAAGGGATCAATCCAAGACGAAGATAAAACAATAGTAAGTATTTATACACCCAACACAGGAGCACCTCAATACATAAGGCAAATGCTAACGGCTGTAAAAGGGGAAATTGACAGTAACACAATAATAGTAGGGGACTTGAACACCCCACGTTCACCAATGGACAGATCATCCAAAATGAAAATAAATAAGGAAACAGAAGCATTAAATGATACATAAAACAAGATGGACTTAACTGATATTTATAGGATATTCCATTCTCACCTTGCATCCCAAAACAACAGATTACACTTTCTTCTCAAGTGCTCATGGAACATTCTCCATGACAGATCATATCTTGGGTCACAAATTAAGCCTTGGTAAATTTGAGAAAATAGAAATCATATCAAGTATCTTTTCTGACCACAATGCTGTGAGACTAGATATCAACTACAGGAAAATAATCTGTTAAAAATACATGGGCTTCCCTGGTGGCGCAGTGGTTGAGAGTCCGCCTGCTGATGCAGGGGACGTGGGTTCGTGCCCCGCTCCAGGAGGATCCCACATTCCGTGGAGCAGCTAGGCCCATGAGCCATGGCCGCTGAGCCTGCGCGTCCGGAGCCTGTGCTCCGCAACGGGAGAGGCCACAACAGTGAGAGGCCCACGTACTGCAAAAAAAAAAAACAAAAAAAACCAAACACATGGAGGCTAAACAATACACTACTGAATAAGCAAGAGATCACTGAAGAGATCAAAGAGGAAATCAAAAAAATACCTAGAAATAAATGACAATGAAATCATGACATCTCAAAACCTATGGGATGCAGCAAAACAGTTCTGAGGTAAGTTTACAGCGATACGATCCTACCAAAGGAACAAGAAACATCTCAAATAAACAACCTAACCTTACACCTAAAACAATTAGAGAAAGAAGAACAAAAAAACCCCAAAGTTACCAGAAGGAAAGAAATCATAAAGATCAGATCAGGAATAAATGAAAAAGAAATGAAGGAAACAACAGCAAAGATCAATAAAACTAAAAGATGGTTTTTTGAGAAGATAAACAAAATTGATAAACCATTAGCCAGACTCATCAAGAGAACAAGGGAGAAGACTCAAATCAACAGAATTAAAAATGAAAAAGGAGAAGTAACAACTGTCACTGCAGAAGTACAAAGGATCATGAGAGATTACTACAAGCAACTCTATGCCAATAAAATGGACAACCTGGAAGAAATGGACAAATTCTCAGAAGAGTACAACCTTCTGAGACTGAACCAGGAAGAAACAGAAAATGTAAACAGACCAATCACAAGCAATGAAATTGTGATTAAAAATCTTCCAACAAACAAAAGCCCAGGAGCAGATGGCTTCACAGGTGAATTCTATCAAACATTTAGAGAAGAGCTAACACCTATCCTGCCCAAACTCTTCCCAAATATAGCGGAGGGAGGAACACTACCCAACTCGTTCTATGAGGCCACCATCACCCTGATGCCAAAGCCAGACAAAGATATCACAAAGAAAGAAAACTACAGGCCAATATCACTGATGAACATAGCTGCAAAAATCCTAGCAAACACAATCCAACAGCACATTAAAAGGATCATACTCCATGATCAAGTGGGGTTTATCCCAGGAATGCAGGAATTCTTCAATATAAAGAAATCAATCAATGTGATAAACCATATTAACAACTTAAAGGAGAGAAACTATATGATCATCTCAGTAGATGCAGAAAAAGCTTTTGACAAAATTCAACACCCATTTATAATAAAAACCCTCCAGAAAGTGGGCATAGAGGGAACTTACCTCAACATAATAAAGGCCATATATGACAAACCCACAGCCAACATCGTTCTCAGTGGTGAAAAACTGAAACCATTTCCTCTAAGATCAGGAACAAGACAAGAGGTTGTCCTCTCTCACCACTATTATTCAACATATTTTTGGAAGTTTTAGTCACAGCAATAAGAGAAGAAAAAGAAATAAAAGGAATCCAAATCAGAAAAGAAGAAGTAAAGCTGTCACTGTTTGCAGATGACATGATACTATACATAGAGAATCCTAAAGATGCTACCAGCAAACTACCAGAGCTAATCAATGAATTTGGTAAAGTAGCAGGATACAAAATTAATGCACAGAAATTTCTTGCATTCCTATACACTAATGGTGAAAAATCTGGAAGAGAAATTAAGGAAACACTCCCATTTACCACTGCAACAAAAAGAATAAAATACCTAGGAATAAACCTACCTAAGGAGACAAAAACCTGTACATAGAAAACTATAAGACACTGATGAAAGAAATTAAAGATGGTACAAATGGATAGAGAGATATACCATGTTCTTGGATTGGAAGAATCAACACTGTAAAAATGACTCTACTACCCAAAGCAATCTACAGATTCAATGCAATCCCTATCAAACTACCACTGGCATTTGTCACAGAACTATAACAAAAAATTTCCCAATTTGTATGGAAACACTAAAGACCCCGAATAGCCAAAGCAATCTTGAGAACAAAAAACGGAGCTGGAGCAATCAGGCTCCCGGACTTCAGACTCTACTACAAAGCTGCAGTAATCAAGACAGTATGGTACTGGCCAAAAACAGAAACATAGATCAATGGAACAGGAGAGAAAGCCCAGAGATAAACCCATGCACATGTGGTCACCTTATTTTTGATAAAGGAGGCAAGAATATACAGTAGAGAAAAGGCAGCCTCTTCAGTAATTGGTGCTGGGAAAACTGGACAGCTACATGTAAAAGAATGAAACTAGAACATTCCCTAACACCATACACAAAAATAACCTCAAAATGGATTAAAGACCTAAATGTAAGGCCAGACACTATAAAATTCTCAGAGGAAAACATAGGCGGAACACTGTATGACATAAATCACAGCAAGAACCTTTTTGACCCACCTCCTAGCGAAATGGAAATAAAAACAAAACTAAACAAATGGGAACTAATGAAACTTCAAAGCTTTTGCACAGCAAAGGAAACTTAAACAAGATGAAAAGACAACCCTCAGAACGGGAGAAAATATTTACAAATGAAGCAACTGACAAAGAATTAATCTCCTAAATTTACAAGCAGCTCATGCAGCTCAAAATCAGAAAAACAAACAACCCAATCCAAAAATGGGCAGAAGACCTAAACAGACATTTCTCCAAAGAAGATATACAGATTGCCAACAAACACATGAAAGGATGCTCAACATCATTAATCATTAGAGAAATGCAAATCAAAACTACAATGAGGTATCACCTCACACCAGTCAGAATGGCTATCATTAAGAAATCTAGAAACAATAAATGCTGGAGAGGCTGTGGAGAAAAGGGAACACTCTTGCACTGCTGGTGGGAATGTGAATTGGTACAGCCACTATGGAGAACAGTATGGAGGTTCCTTAAAAAACTACAAATAGAACTACCATATGACCCAGCAATCCCACTACTGGGCATATATCCTGAGAATACCATAATTCAAAAAGAGTCATGTACTACAATGTTCTTTGCAGCACTATTTACAATAGCCAGGACATGGAAGCAATCTAAGTGTCCATCGACAGATGAATGGATAAAGAAGATGTGGCACATATATACAGTGGAATATTTCTCAGCCTTAAGAAGAAACAAAATTGAGTTATTTTTAGTGAGGTGGATGGACCTAGAGTCTCTCATACAGAGTGAAGTAAGTCCGAAAGAGAAAAATAAATATCGTATGCTAACACATATATATGGAATCTACAAAAAGAAAAATGGTTCTGAAGAACCTAGGCCCAAGACAGGAATAAAGATGCAGACGTAGAGAATGGACTTGAGGACACGGGGACGGGGAAGGGTAAGCTGGTATAAAGTGAGAGGGTGGCACGGACTTATATATACTACCAAGTGAAAAATAGACAGCTAGTGGGAAGCAGCCGCATAGCACAGCGAGATCACCTCGGAACTCTGTGACCACCTAGAGGGGTGGGATAGGGTGGGTGAGAGGCAGATGCAAGGGGGAGGAGATATGGGGATATATTCATATGTATAGCTGATTCACTTTGTTATAAAGCAGAAACTAAAACACCATTGTAAAGCAATTATACTCCAATAAAGTTGTTAAAAAAAAAAAAAGAAACATTAAAGAGTACAAAGAAGAAAATTAAAAACACAATTTCATATCCCAGGGTTAATTCCTTCCTGTATTTTGATGTATTTTCTTATTTTTTCTTTGTTGTATTAAATCAATTTTTCAATTTTAGTATATTTTCACATAGATTTTGCTCTCATTTCGAAGGTAAAACCTAATCTAGATTTTGTCTTTCCTTGAAAACAGAACACCAGGTTTTTGTTTTGTAAGCTTATAATTATCAGATCTTGTGGTCCCCTTCAGCTTTAAATTCAAGCCATAAATATGTAAAATTTTATACATTGTGGAACTTGTGAGAACAACCTCACCAAATCCTTATTGTCCCTGGAGTACTAACTCAGAGATTATTTATTTTACATCGTAAATAGCTTTAAGGGAATAAAGTTCCACTTAATAAAATAAAAGTCAAGTTTTTTTTTTTTCTAAAGAAAGGTGAAAGGTACATTAGCTGACAGAATATTTGTGTGCAAATGGCCTAAGATAAAAAGGTTCAGATTATTAAAGACTAAATTGTTTGTTTCATCATAAAACAGAGTTAACCACTGTGGTCTACACTAATGAAGTGGAAGAGAGGCATAGATAATCTGAAACAGCACGTGATACCTGACTATTAAAAAATGCTTTCAGTGGAATAGGTTTTTGTTAATGTGTTTTTTGCCTGTTTTTTAACATTGATATGAGTATTACCTACTGATAAAAGTTTCCCTGAGCTAGCATAATGTGCATTTCTTGATATGCATCACTGGATGTCAGAAGGGCAAAGACAGGATTTTTGAGCAAGGCTGGAATGAAAGTTTGCTTATGGCCTCTGTCCAAATGCATATCAAGTTTTAGATTAATCTGCTTTCATTGTGTGGTATGCCTTCCTTCTGGAAGATGACTCTCTCTCACATTGTTAATTCAATAAGCAGAGGGCAGGGTGCACAGAGTGGTAGCTTGGATTTCCTTCTAATCAGTAGGCACTAGAGTGTTTGCTGATGCTTCTGTCTCTAAATCACTTTAGTTCTACATTTTTCATTCTTCCCATTTCTGTTCTTTGGGGCTGAGATTGGTAGATTTTTCTCTCTTTAATTCCACACATTTGATTGAAGCTTCTTTGTCATGACTAGGAAACTTGGGTGTAGGAGAGCCATGATGGTCAGGAGCAAAAGGTTGGAGTAAGATGCATATCTTTCCTTCGGGCTGTGGCTACCAGAGGGAAACCATTATCTGCTTTGTTGGTGTCATAACTACTGTGTTTTCCCCTTTTCCCTGATTCAAAATTCATTCTTGGTCTCTAGTATGTAAAGCTGCCAAAGCCGACCTGGTGTTTATGGTGGATGGATCCTGGAGTATTGGTGATGAAAATTTCAATAAGATCATTAACTTCCTGTATAGCACTGTTGGAGCTCTGGACAAGATAGGTGCAGATGGAACTCAAGTAAGGCTGATAGATCAATCATTAACTCATTCTATGCATGAAAAAATTATTCCAAGCTGTTATTATGGCTACTTGTCAGGGAATATGGGTAAAGAACTATCCTGATTGGATCCAGCCCTAAATGAGAGTATAGACAAGTCTGAGTTTAGAAGCAGCTTACTGATGTGTGACAGAGCTTGAGAAGATGCTAATCCCTAAAAGCGCTTGAGTTCAGCAAACTAAGACATGTTAGAATGGCCATGTCAGCAGATGTGTCTTCTATATACTAGGATAGATTATCTCTCTAAAGGAATATCCAATATTTTCTTTGCCCTCGAGGATGTTAAAATCTTGAAAGAGAGAGGTCATCGTCACAAATTACTACAGAACCAGTAGAACATAGAAAACTAACTTATTCATTCAACAAACATTTATTGAGAACTTATTTTGGTTAGGTACAGTACTGTCAGAATGGGTATGACAGACATGTCCCTAATTTCATGTTGCTCATATTCTTAAAGGTAGGGAGAGGAGGAGGGTGAGAGACAGATACAAATTGGCAAACAAATACATTCACAAGGTAGCGATGCGAGCTTGCAAACTAAGATTTAAATTTACCAAAGTTTATTTTAAATTGCGTGATCCACAAAGTCTTCTTTGAGGAGATGGCTTCTGAACTGAGATGTGAATGATGCTGAGAAGATTTGAAAGTAGGATTTCCAGACAGGGAAAGTAGTAAGTGCAGAGGGCCTAAGTCGAGAATGAGTTTTGAGGCTGCAGGTGCTAAAACTTGTGGCTGGAATATAGTGGATGAGCATGTGGGAGGGGTGCTGGGGGGAGAAGAAGAGGTGGAAGAAGTAGACAGAGCTAGATCACCTTGAGGTTTATGAGCCACTGAAGAAGTTGGGCATCATCCTAACTACAATGGGAAGTTTTAAGGAGAGAAGATCTGATATGCTTTTTAAAAAAGATCATTCTGACTGCTTCATGGAGTGCGAGTACTAATAAAGGTGAGAGTGGAAGTGGAGAGACCGCCTGGGATGCTGCTCTCATGGTCCAACACAGAGGTGATGGAGGCCTGGGCTAGGGTGGTAGCAATGAGATGCACTAAAGTGAACAGATTGAAAATATGCCTTGGAAGAATGGCTGAGAAAACTTGATGTAAGGGGAACCAGAAGAGAATAGATAAAATGCTCAGGCATTTCAGGGAGGGAGAAATTTGTTTTGAATAGAGGTTTCCTAAAGATGATGACATTTGCGATAGACCTTGATAAGCTGGTAGAAATTGAAGGCTCACAAAGCCAAAAAGAAGCCCTTTCTGAAAAACAAAGAAAAAATATAATAAATTTAAAATGTCTCCAAAGTTGCACAGGAATAGAAGCAAATTGTAGGAAATGAAGCCAGGATGGTTTATACTGCAGTGATTCAGAGCACAGATTTTGAAGTAGAATTACGTGGCTTCAGCTGTTGGTTCTGCCAGTGGCTACTCTAGTAATCTTGGGTACATGACTTGGCTTTCTGTCCCTCAGTTTCCTGATCTGTAAAATGGTAGAATAGTAGTAATTATTTCATAGGTTTGTTTCATAAAGAAATCCTTGTAAAGAGTCCAACTTCGATTCTTTCTGTGAACTTTGTCAAGATAGAAGATCTAGGCTGCCATTTTCCCATCTGTCAAATGAGATGGCAAAAGGTCTTCATGCTTTAAGGAGAGATTTTTAAAATAAACTACTTCCTGAAAAGTACTTTGTTAAGACGTCGTCAGATTTGGTATGTAACTTGTATGGTTTAAACCAAGGAAATTGTGGACTGGGTTAAAAAAGAAATTAAAACTATAGTTGTAGGACTTCCTGGCGGTACAGTGGTTAAGAATCTGCCTGCCAGTGCAGGGGACATGGGTTTGAGCCCTGGTCTGGGAAGATCCCATGTACCACAGAGCAACTAAGCCTGTGTGCCCACAACTACTGAGCCTGCACTCTAGAGCCCTCGAGCCACAACAACTGAAGCCCGCGTGCCTAGAGCCTGTGCTCTGCAACAAGAGAAGCCACTGCAGTGAGAATCCCACACACCATAACAAAGAGTAGCCCCCCCTCACCGCAACTAGAGAAAGCCCGTGGGCAGCAACAAAGACCCAACACAGCCAAAAATAAAAAATATAAATAAATAAATTAATTTAAAAAAAAACTGTAGTTGTAATCATGCTATAGTGTGTGCTCTCTGGCAGAGAGGAAGTCTACAATATACATAAAAATGAACACACCTTCTCTCTCTAGGTTGCAATGGTTCAGTTCACTGATGACCCCAGGACAGAATTTAAACTTAACGCTTACAAAACCAAAGAGACTGTTCTTGATGCAATTAAACATATCTCGTACAAAGGAGGAAATACAAAAACAGGTAAGACCACAAGAAGCCCAGGTAAGACCACAAGAAGCCCAGCTAAGACCCGAAATAATTATTACTAATTACTGAAATGACTTTTTTTTTTTTTTTTTTTGCGGTACGCGGCCCTCTCACTGTTGTGGCCTCTCCCGTTGCGGAGCACAGGCTCCGGACGCGCAGGCTCAGCGGCCACGGCTCACGGGCCCAGCCGCTCCACGGCACGTGGGATCTTCCCGGACCGGGGTGCGAACCCGCGTGCCCTGCATCGGCAGGCGGACTGTCAACCACTGCGCCACAGGGAAGCCCGAAATGACTTCTTTTTGAAGCGTAGTAATATCGATTTTTTTTAAAAAAGATTTTTCATTGACTTAAGAACTTCGCTCCCACTCTTCCATCTCTAGCAAGGGAGGGAATGAAATTGAATTGTTGCCTTCCTTTGTTTCAGGAAAAGCAATTAAGCATGTCCGAGATACCTTGTTTACTGCAGAGTCAGGGACCAGAAGAGGCATCCCGAAGGTCATCGTGGTTATAACTGATGGAAGATCACAAGATGATGTGAGCAAAATCTCCAGGGAGATGCAATCAGATGGTAAGTTTTACATAGATAAGCAATAGTGGCTACCAATAATATTGTTAGCCTTGTTTTCTGAATACACATTTATAAGCTACATCAGATGACTTAAATGTTTCTAAATCTTTCTTAATATTAACTGGACAATGTGATTTTTAAAAGTTTCCAGGTTACAAATCTATTATTTTGCTGTATTTTCTCCAGTACTTTTGTTACATACAGGATGCCCTATATAAGAAACTCCATCTATTAAGTGCACTACAGGACTTCTCTGGCAATCCATTGGTTAAGATTCCATGCTTCCACTGCAGGGGGCATGGGTTAGATCCCTGTCATGCTGTGTGGTCAAAAAGAAAAAAAAAGAAAAGAAAAGAAAATTAAGTGCAATACTATGAAAAGGACCAGGGGAGGGAAACTGATCACAGAAACTCCTCAGCCTCAGCCCCCTCATTTGTAAAATGGAGAACCCAAAATGTGAAGATTACATTCTATAAGATCTGTATAAGCAAAGACTAGCTTAATATGTATTTGCCAAGCATTGAACTGTGACCCACCTCAGGCTTCTAAGCCTGTAATATCTCAGTTTCTACTTCTGAAAATGAAACAAAACAAAACAAAACTGTTTTCTTTGTTTCAATTGCACTTTTTCCCATAAATACTAAAATCATTATTAAAAATATGCAAAAATAAAGACGTTACTCAAATGGTAACTATTTTGTGTCAAACACTGACTCTCTTAAGCTTCTTTAAAGTGGAAACTTTCGGGGATGATAGGTTATTATGTGCATGCAGAATTGTGATGAACTATAAAGAATAAATTGTCCACCCCCACTGGCCCTCCTAAATAAACATGTTTTAAACATTTGGACGTGTCTTATACTGCATTATTTGTTTTTGCTGCGATTTAAAGTCATCAGAAATCTGTTCCCCTTTTACCACAGGCTACAGCATTTTTGCAGTCGGCGTGGCTGATGCAGATTACTCAGAGTTGGTTAGCATTGGCAGTAAGCCCAGCGCCCGGCATGTCTTCTTTGTGGATGACTTTGACGCCTTTAAGAAAATTGAAGAAGAGTTGATTACTTTTGTCTGTGAAGCCGCGTCAGCAAGTTAGTTCTTTGGAATTTGCACTTACATTGCTTAAAGGCTGAGATATTTATACCACTTAAATAATGAGTGCCATCCTGATCCGAAGAAAGAAAATTGACTTGGAGAGCTATTTGTTATACAGAAATTAAGTTTTGTGGTTTTGAGCATATGGGAAGTAAACCTCACCTCTCCCTGGTTCAGGGTTTTAGGTTGTTAAAGATTTTCCCTAAAAAGACAAGGGTCTGTGTTTAAAAGCAACTCTCTTAAACAGCTATAGCAGATAGTTTTCAAAAATGTGTTAAGTCTGCTCATCAGGGTAACACATTAGAAGTGGGACTTCTCCCAAGACATGCTATCAAGTGACTACCATCGATTTAAATGGACCCAGGACAGGAGAAGGAAGTTGGGACCCTTTGGTTTTAAAAGAAGAAGTGAGAGTGTTTCAATCTTTAGGAATCCCCAGAAAGCTGTAGCCACATGTGGTTTGGATTCCCTCCACAACTGACTTCCGTAAAGATTATGTTAGCTTCCTGTTCTCAGGACAAGGAAAGAATATGTTTGGAAAATATCTAAATTAGCATTTTATCTTGTTTGTTTTGTCTTCCAGCCTGCCCACTGGTGCATAAGGATGACACTGATCTTGCAGGTATGCAGTTTCACAAATTTTCCAAATACAAATATATTAAATAGCTCCCATTTTGGGTCCAGATTTTTTCATCCTTAATAGACTAATTTTGAAATTTAAAATCCTAAAGTGCCTGTTTATTCTTTTTCTCTATCTCTGTTTTTTTTTCTTTTTCTTTCTTTCTTTTTTTTTTAAAGGATTTAAGATGATGGAAATGTTTGGTTTGGTTGAAAAGGAATTTTCATCAGTGGAAGGGGTTTCTATGGAGCCTGGTACCTTCAATGTGTATCCTTGTTATCAACTTCATAAAGACGCCCTGGTTTCCCAGCCAACCAAGTATGTTTCCATTGCAAGATACTAAAGTCAATTATTGTTTATTATATCTCAATGTGGAAATGATATCAACTAGAAATATGCTGTAATAATTCCAAGCAGGATTTTCCATGATGGATACAGCAGATGATGTTTAGATTACTTTAAAAACATTAGACCTACACATAATGCTGGTTGAACTTTCATATTTGTTCATCTCAGAAAAATATAAAGATAGTTAGTACTTACATAGCATTACCACAGACCAGGCATTGTTCTAAATGCTAGTAACTCACTAAAACCTCCCAATAACTCTATGAAGTAGAGTCATTTATTATCTTGGTTTTATAAATAACAAAACTAAAGCATAAAGAAGCTAAGTGACTTGAGTGAGATGACATAGTTTGTTGAAGACCATGCTGGGATTTGCACCTGCAGATCCCAGAATCCACACCCTGAACCATTTTAAGCTAGTGCCATGGATTCAGATGGTTTTATCCTGGAGAAGTCACAACAGCAACTCCATATAGTTGATGTAAAAATCACATTATTGGGGGGACCTTCAAGATGGTGGAGGAGTAAGACATGGAGATCAACTTCCTCCCCACAAATAAATCAGAAATACATTTACCTGTGGAGCAACTCCTGAAGAACACCTACTGAATGCTGCAGAAGACCTCAGACTTTCCAAAAGGCAAGAAAATCCCCATGTACCTGGGAAGGGCAAAAGGAAAAAAAAAAAAAAACAGAGACAAAACAATAGGGACGGGACCTGCCCCTCTGGGAGGGAGCTGTGAAGGAGGAAAAATTTCCATGCACTAGGAAGGCCCTTCACTGGTGGAGATGGGACGTGGGTGGCAGGGAAGCTTCTGAGCCATGGAGGAGAGCGTGGCAACGGGTGCATGGGGCAAAGCGGAGAGATTCACGCACAGAGGATCGGTGCTGACCAGCATTCCCCAGCCCAAGAGGATTGTCTGCTCACCCACCGGGGCAGGTGGGGGCTGGGAGCAGACTCTCGGGCTTCGGTTGGATTCCAGGGAGAGGACTGGGGTTGGCTGCGTGAACACAGCCTGAAGGCGGCTAGTGTGCCACGACTACCTGGGAGGGCATCTGGGAAAAAGTCTGCACCTGCCGAAGAGGCAAAAGACCATTGTTTCAGGGTGTGCGGGGGGAGGGGATTCAGAGCACCGCCTAAACGAGCTCCAGAGATGGGCATGAGCTGCAGCTATCAGCGCGGACACCAGAGACGGGCATGAAATGCTAAGGTTGCTGCTGCAGCCACCAAGAATCCTGTGTGCAAGCACAGGTCACTATCCACACCTCCCCTCCTGGGAGCCTGTGCAGCCCACCACTGCCGGTCCCATGATCCAGGGACAACTTCCCCAGGATAACACACAGCCCGCCTCAGGGTGTTGCAAAGTCATACCAGCCTCTGCCGCCCCAGGCTTGCCCCACATTCCATACCCCTCCTGACCCCGGCCTGAGTGAGCCGCTGTTTAACCCCTTCCTGTCTGTGTGGGAAAAGATGCCCTCAGGCGACCTACATGCAGAGGTGGGTCCAAATCCAAAGCTGAACACCAGGAGCCGTGCAAACAAAGAAGAGAAAGGGAAATCTCTCCCAGCAGCCTCAGGAGCAGCAGATTAAATCCCCACAATCAACTTGATGTACCCTGCATCTCTGGAATACCTGAATAGACAGCAAATCATCCCAAAATTGAGGCAGTGGATGTTGGGAGCAAATGTAGACTTGGGGTTTGCTGTCTGCAGCTGATTTCTTTCTGATTTCTATGTTTATCTTAATATAGTTTTTAGCACTTGCTATCATTGGTGGATTTGTTTATTGGTTTTGTTGCTGTCTTCTTCTTTTTTATTATTATTATTTTTTTAAGTTTATTATTTTTTTCTTTCTCTTTTTCTCCCTTTTCTTCTGAGCTATGTGGCTAACAGGGTCTTGGTGCTCAGGCCTGGTGTCAGGCCTGAGCCTATGAGGTGGGAGAGCCGAGTTCAGGATATTGGACCACCAGAGAGCCCACGGCCCCGTGTAATATCAGTTGGCAAGAGCTCTCCCAGAGATCTCTGTCTTAATGCTAAGACCCAGCTCTACTCAACGACTAACAAGCTCCAGTGCTGGATGCCCCATGCCAATCAACTAGCAAGACAGGAACACGACCCCACCCATCAGCAGAGAAGCTGCCTAAAATCATAGTAAGGTTTTACTATGTGTGTTTTGTTTACCCCAAAACACACCACCGGATGAGGTCCTGCCCAGCAGAAAGACAATATCCAGCCCCACCCACCAGAACACAGGCACCAGTCCCCTCCATCAGGAAGCCTACACAAGCCACTGGAAAAACCTCACCCACTGGGGCAGACACCAAAAACAATGGGAACTATGAACCTGCAGCCTGCGAAAAGGACCCCAAACACAGTAAGTTAAACATAATGAGAAGAAAAAGAAATATTCAGCAGATGAAGAAGCAAAGTAAAAACCCATCAGATTAAATAACTGAAGAGGAAATAGACAGTGTACCTGAAAAAGAATTCAGAATAATGATAGTAAAGATGATCCAAAATCTTGCAAATAGAAGGGAGAAAATAGAAGAAATATTTAACAAGGACCTAGAAGAACTAAAGAGAAAACAAACAGTGATGAACAATACAAAAAATGAAATTAAAAATTCTCTAGAAGGAATCTATAGCAGAATAACTGAGGCAGAAGAACAGATAAGTGACCTGGAAGGTAAAATAGTGGAAATAACTACCACAGAGCAGAATAAAAAAAAAAAATGAAAAGAATTGAGGACAGTCTCTGAGACCTCTGGGACATGAAATGCACCAACATTTGAATTATAGGAGTCCCAGAAGAAGAAGAGAAAAAGAAAGGGACTGAGAATATATTTGAAGAGATTATAGTTGAAAGCTTCCCTAATATGGGAAAGGAAATAGCCAGTCACGTACAGGAAGTGCAGAGAGTCCCATACAGGATAAATCCAAGGAGAAACATTCCAAGACTCATATTGATTAAACTATGAAAAATTAAATACAAAGAAAAAATATTAAAAGCAGCAAGGGAAAAACAACAAGTAACACACAAGGGAATCCCCATAAGGTTAACAGCTGATCTTTCAGCAGAAGCCCTGCAAGCCAGAAGGGAGTGGCAGGACATATTTAAAATGATGAAAGGCAAAAACCTACAACCAAGGTTACTCTCCACAGCAAGGATCTCATTCAGCTTTGACGGAGAAATTAAAATCTTTACAGACAAGCAAAAGCTAAGAGAATTCAGCACCACCAAACCAGCTTTACAACAAATGCTAACGAAAGTTCTCTAGGCAGAAAACACAAGAGAAGGAAGACACCTACAATAACAAACCCAAAACAATTAAGAAAATGGTAATAGGAACGTACATATTGATAATTACCTAAAACGTAAATGGATTAAATGCTGCAACCAAAAGACATAGACTTGCTGAATGGATACAAAAACAAGACCTATATATATATGCTGTCTACAAGAGACCCACTTCCAACACAGGGACACATACAGACTGAAAGCGAAGGGACAGAAAAAGATATTCCATGCAAATGGAAAACAAAAGAAAGCTGGAGTAATAATTCTCATATCAGACAAAATAGGCTTTAAAATAAAGACTATTACAAGAGACAAAGAAGGACAGTACATAATGATCAAGGGATCAATCCAAGAAGAAGATATAACAATTGTAAATATTTATGCACCCAACCCAGGAACCCCTCAATACATAAGGCAAAGGCTAACAGCCATAAAAGGGGAAATTAACAGTAACGCAATAATACTAGGGGAGTTAAACACCTCACTTTCACCAATGGACAGATCATCCAAAAGGAAAATAAATAAGGAAACAGAAGTGTTAAATGATACATAAAACAAGATGGACTTAACTGATATTTATAGGACATTCCATCCAAAAACAGCAGAATGCACTTTCTTCTCAAGTCCTCATAGAACATCCTCCTGTATAGATCATATCTTGGTTCACAAATCAAGCCTTGGTAAATTTAAGAAAATTGAAGTAGTATCAAGTATCTTTTCCAACCACAATGCTATAGGACGAGATATCAATGAGAGGAAAAAAACTGTAAAAAATACAAACGCATGGAGGCTAATCAATAGGCTACTAAATAACCAAGAGATCAAAGAGGAAATCAAAAAATACCTAGACAGATGACAATGAAAACACGATGAACCAAAGCCTGTGGGATGCAGCAAAAATGGTTCTAAGAGGGAAGTTTATAGCAATACAATCCTACCTCAAGAAACAAGTAACATCGCCAATAAACAACCTAACCTTACACCTAAAGCAATTAGAGAAAGGAGAACAAAAAACCCCCAAAGTTAGCAGAAGGAAAGAAATCATAAAGATCAGATTAGAAATAAATGAAAAAGAAATGAAGGATATGATAGCAAAAATCAATAAAACTAAAAGCTGGTTCTTTGAGAAGATAAACAAAATTGATAAACCATTAGCCAGACTCATCAAGAAAAAAAAGGGAGAAGACTCAAATCAACAGAATTAGAAATGGAAAAGGAGAAGAAACAACTGACACTGCAGAAATACAAAGGATCATGAGAGATTACTACTAGCAACTATATCCCAATAAAATGGACAACCAGGAAGAAATGGACAAATTCTTAGAAAAGCACAACCTTCCGAGACTGAACTAGGAAGAAATAGAAAATATGAACAGACCAACCACAAGCACTGAAATTGAAACTGTGATTAAAAGTCTTCCAACAGGACTTTCCTGGTGGTGCAGTGGTTGAGAGTCCGCCTGCCAATGAATGGTACGCAGGTTCGTGCCCTGGTCCGGGAGGATCCCACATGCTGTGGAGCAGCTGGGCCCGTGAGCCATGGCCGCTGGGCCTGTGGGTCCGGAGGCTGTGCTCCTCAGCGGGAGAGGCCACAACAGTGAGAGGCCGGCG
>RJWK010048383.1:0-16954 GCA_004363435.1 Platanista minor
TATGGGGATTCCCTCGTATATTATGTGTTGTTTTTCCCTTGGTGCTTTTAATATTTGTTCTTTGTATTTAATTTTTGATAGCTTGATTAATATGTATCTTGGCATGTTTCTCCTTGGATTTATCCTGTATGGGACTCTCTGTGCTTCCTGAACTTGATTAACTATTTCCTTTCCCATATTAGGGAAGTTTTCAGCTATAATCTCTTCAACTATTTTCTCAGTCCCTTTCTTTTTCTCTTCTTTTTCCGGACCCCTATAATTCGAATGTTGGTTCATTTAATGTTGTCCCAGAGGTGTCTCAGATTGTCCTCAATTCTTTTCATTCTTTTTTCTTTATTATTCTCTGTGGTAGTTATTTCCACTATTTTTTCTTGCAGGTCACTTATCTGTTCTTCTGCCTCAGTTATTCTGCTATTGATCCATTATAGAGAATTTTTTATTTCATTTATTGTGTTTTTCATTATTGTTTGTTTTCTGTTTAGTTCTTCTAGGTGCTTGTTAAACGTTTCTTGTGTTTTCTCCATTCTATTTCGAAGATTTTGGATCATGTTTACTCTCATTATTCTGACTTCTTTTTCAGGTAGACTGCGTATTTCCTCTTCATTTGTTAGGTTTGGTGTGTTTTTACCTTGCTCCTTCATCTGCTGTGTGTTTGTTTTTCTTCTCGTTTTGCTTAACTTACTGTGTTTGGGGTCTCCTTTTTGCAGGCTGCAGGTTCTTATTTCCCGTTGTTTTTGGTGTCTGCCCCCAGTGACTAAGGTTGGTTCAGTGGGTTGTGTTGGCTTCCTTGTGTAAGGGACTGGTTCCTGTGTTCTGGAGGATGAGGCTGGATCTTGTCTTTCTGGTGGTCAGGTCCACGTCTGGTGGTGGTTTTTTGGCCCTCTGTGACCTTATAATGATTTTCGGCTTCCTCTATGCTAATGGGTGGGGTTGTGTTCCTGTCTTGCTAGTTGTTTGGCATAGGGTGTCCTGCACTGTAGCTTGCTGGTCGTTGAGTGGAGCTGGGTCTTGGTGTTGAGATGGAGATCTCTGGGAGATTTTCACCATTTGCTATTACGTGGAGCTGGGAGGTCTCTTGTGGACCAATGTCCTGAACTTGGCTCTCCCCACTGAGAGGCACAACCTTGACGCCTGGCTGGAGCACCAAGAGACTGTCATTGACATGGCTCAGAATAAATGGGAGAAAAAAGGAAAGAAAGAAAGAAAAAGATAAAATAAAATTAAAAAGTTATTAAAATAAAAAACAAAAAATAATTATTAAAAGAAATTTTTAAAGTAATTAAAGAGAATAATAAAGAAAGAAGGGAACAACCAAACCAAAAAATCAAATCCACCAATGATAACAAGCACTGAAATCTATACTAAAAAAGAAAAAGAAAAAAAAATAACAGAGAGAACCCTAGGACAAATGGTAAAAGGAAAGCTATACAGACAAAATCACACACAGAAGTGTACACATACATACTCAGAAAAAGAAAAAAGTGAAAAAAATATATATTTTTGCTCCCAAAGTCCACTTCCTCAATTTGGGATGATTCATTGTCTATTCAGGTATTCCACAGATGCAGGGTACATCAAGTTGACTGTGGAGATTTAATCCGCTGCGCCTGAGGCTGCTGGGAGGGATTTCCCTTTCTCTTCTTTGTTTGCACAGCTCCTGGGGTTCAGCTTTGTATCTGGACCCACCTCTGCGTGTAAGTCACTTGAGGGCATCTGTTCTTTGCTCAGACAGGACAGGGTTAAAGGAGAAGCTGCTTCGGGGGCTCTGGCTCACTCAGGCTGCGGGGAGGGAAGGGTATGGATGCGGGGTGAGCCTGCAGTGGCAGAGGCCAGTGTGATGTTGTGCCAGCCTGCGGCGTGCTGTGCGTTCTCCCGGGAAAGTTGTCCCTGGATCATGGGACCCTGGCAGTGGTGGGCTGTACAGGCTCCTGGGACTGGAGATGTGGATAGTGACCTGTGGTTGCACACAGGCTTCTTGGTGGCGGCAGCAGCAGCCTTAGCATCCTATGCCCGTCTCTGGGGTCTGCGTTGATAGCTGCGGCTCGCTCCCATCTCTGCAGCTCCTTTCAGCAGTGCTCTTAATCCCCTCTCCTTGTGCACCAGGAAACAAAGAGGCAAGAAAAAGTCTCTTGCCTCTTTGGCAGCTCCAGACGTTTTCCCGGACTCCCTCCCGGCTAGCTGTGGCGCACCATCCCCCTTCAGGCTGTGTTTACGCAGCCAACCCCAGTCCTCTCCCTGGGATACAACCTCCGAAGCCCGACCCTCAGCTCCCAGCCCCTGCCCGCCCCAGCGGGTTAGCAGACAAACCTCTCGGGCTGTTGAGTGCCGGTCGGCACCAATCCTCTGTGCGGGAATCTCTCCGCTGTGCCCTCTGCATCCCTGTGGCTGTGCTCTCCTCCGTGGCTCCGAAGCTGCCCCCCTCCGCCACCTGCAGTCTCCGCCCGCGAAGGGGCTTCCTAGTGTGTGGAAACCTTTCCTCCTTCACAGCTCCCTCCCATTGGTGCAGGTCCTGTCCCTATTCTCTCGTTTCTGTTTTTTCTTTTTTCATTTGCCCTACCCAGGTACGTGGGGAGTTTCTTGCCTTTTGTGAGGTCTGAGGTCTTCTGCCAGCATTCAGTAGGTGTTCTGTAGGAGTTGTTCCACATGTAGATGTATTTCTGATGTATTTGTGGGGAGGAAGGTGATCTCCACCTCTTACTCTGGATGTATGTTTTAATTTCATTATCTTTCAAGGAATGAATTCGTGAATTCATGTGGTAATTCTGTTTAACATCTTGAGGAACTGCCAAACTTTTTTCCACAGTGGCTGCACAATTATATCTCTCCACCAACATTGTCTGAGGGGTCCAAATTCCACATGTCGTCACAAACCGTTGTTATTGTCATTTTGGTTATAGTCATTCTACTGAAAGGGAAGTGGTATATCCTTCCTGTTTTCATGTGGATTTCCCAGCTAACAAATGCTGAACATATTTTTACACAGGTATTGTCTCTTTGTGTGTCTTTAATAGAAGCACTGTCTATTAAAATATTTTGCACATTTTTAAGTGTTATTTTAATTTTTTAGTTTAGGGGTCCTGTTTTTTATATTCGAGGTAAAAGTCTTTTAAAATATATGTCTTGTGCAAACTTTTTTTCCTATTTTATGGCCTGCATTTTTCACTTTCATGACAGTATTGTTTGCAGCACAAAGTTTTAAACTTTTGATGTAGTCCATTTTACCTGTTTTACTTGTTCTGTTTGTGGTTTTCTTATTGTATTTAGAAAGGCTTTGCCTAACCCACAGTCACAAAGATTTACTCCTATATTTTTTTCTGAAAGTTTTATAATGCTAACTTGTATGTATAATGTATAGTTTATTTTGATTTAGTTTTTGTGTATGGTGTAAAGAAGAGGGCCAACTGTATTCTTTGGCATGTTTGGTATACAGTTGTCCCAGCAAGATTTGTTTAAAAGATTATCTTTTCTCTATTAAAATATCCTGACCTCCTTCTCAAAATCAATTGACGAAAAATGTACTGGTTTATTTCTGGACTCACAATTTCACTCCATTGAGCTATGTGTTAACCTATCTGCCAACTCCACACTGACTTGATGACTCTTGTTTGTAGTAAGTTTTGAAATTGGGAAGCATGAATTCTATGACTTTTTTATTGTTTCTTAAGATGGCTTTGCTGTTCTGTGTTCTTGCAGTTCTTCATGAATTTTCAGATAAAGTTGTCATTTTTTGAAAAAAAGGAAGAAAAAAGCTAGTACTTTGATAAGCTTTCTATTGACTTGATAGATTAAAAAGTATTGACATCTTAACAGTATCATGTCTTCTAATCAATGGATGTGGAATGTCCTTTCATTTACTTACATCTTTAATTTCTTTCAGTAGTGTTTTACAGATTTTAGTGTGTCTTACACTGTTAAATTTATTCCTATATATTTTGGTATTTTGATGATATTATAAATGGGATTATCTTGTTGAATTTTTCACTGTTGTATAGAAATAAAATCAGTTTTTGTATATTGATCTCAATATATACATATATCCTTTAGATTTTTACATATAGTTTATTTAAACTGTATGTGTCTTTCTTATTTGAAGTCTCTTACATTGCTTTTCATCTGTTCAAAGGACATCCGCAATTATTTTCTAAGTGACTATAATGTATCTTAGTTATTCAAGCCTGTAGTTATTGAAAATAAATACTTTAATGTAACAAATACGTGGTGAGGCATTCAGAAAACATGTTTGAGTGAAATAGACTACATAAACTACAGTAGAGAACAAAATATATAAAGAAGTGTTCAGTTACCTGGATTACCTACACAGTTGGCACAGGTGGGCAAGCTGGACAAGATTTATTTGTACTAAAAATTCCAAAACTGTTTTTAGTGGGCTGTGCCGTCAGTCTCTGTGCAAAACCCTAACCATTTAGCCCCGGCCTCATCCTGGAGCAGTGCTGCTCCAGAGTATTTAGTCACATTAAACTGTAGATCCCGTGTGCTTCCCCCAGTGTAAGATCAAAAAATACCCCAATTGTTAAAACATTGAAGAAAGAAAACAGTGCTTACAAATCTGATTGTTTTTCATTAATTTACCAGCATCCCTGCTGCATACGTAGACCTGCTCACGCCTTCCTAAATCTGCCAGACTCTTGAACTCAATTTGCCTGTATTCTGGACACAGGACCTAGGAGGTAGGAGGAGTCTAAAAGCCAATTTTCATCCCTTCTCTAGTAAAATAGAGGCTGTCCTCTTGGCTTTATGAATAGGTGGGCCATATTTAAGCTGTAGGAGAATTCTGTCTGGGAACATGCCCTGTCCTGGGTGCTCAGAGCCTACTCTGCATTTTCCAGTGTTCCATGGATTCCATGCCTTGATTGTCCCATCACTAACCAAATCTTCCGTCTCTCTCCAAATCTGTAATTGCCTTAAATTGTCTATGTCTCTTCTTGCTTCTAATATCACTCACCTTAAGTATACCTAAAATCATACCCAAACTCCATCAGCTCCTGTGTATTCTCAAACCCTTTAAATTTGTATTTACTGACAAATATACTTAATTATTTAACATTCTCCTTTATGGCATTTTCCAATATTGTCCAAAAAGTTCTCTAATGTTCAAAAATGTACATGCTTTGAAAGTTGTTTCTAGATTTTTTAGAAGATTGATTATAACATTTAAAGACAATTTATTTTTTCTCCCACCTTCCATACCTAACCGCCAAAATGAAAATAAGGCCACTTAAATGTAAAATTACTAAAGAGGAAAATAAGAAGAGAGTACATTAACATTTAGTGAAGGGACTTCCCTGGTGGCGCAGTGGTTAAGAATCCGCCTGCCAACGCAGGGGACACAGGTTCGAGCCCTGGTCTGGGAAGATCCCACATGCCGCAGAGCAACTAAGCCCGTGTGCCACAGCTGTTGAGCCTGCGTGCCAAAACTACTGACGCCCGTGCGCCTAGAGTCCCTGCACCGCAGTGAAGAGTAGCCCTCGCTCACCGCAACTAGAGAAAGCCCCCACGCAGCAATGAAAACCTACTGCAGTCAAAAGCTAATTAATTAATTAATTAATTAATTAAACTTATTAAAAAAACATTTAGTGAAACCAGCAAAGGGAAGTGGGTAACAATTCATTGTTTTCCATACATTAAGGTATATTCACTGAAGAGTGTGTAAAATTAAAGACGTGAACTGACAGTTGATCCAGGTCTTATGCTTGTAAGACCTAACCTTTCATCATTCCTTTTAAAAAATGAAAGCTAGTATTTAGAAATATTGAGAGAGTATCTCTGCAAAATAAGAATCTAATGTTGATACCAAAAACTGTCAGACACTAAACTATGATTAAATATATTAGGTCAAGCACTGTTTTATTAGCTGTATTACAAAGGAGATGACATACTGAAAATCTTCAGCACT
This sequence comes from Platanista minor, assembly GCA_004363435.1. Taxonomy (NCBI): domain Eukaryota; kingdom Metazoa; phylum Chordata; class Mammalia; order Artiodactyla; family Platanistidae; genus Platanista; species Platanista minor. The sequence continues at coordinate 5,915 of RJWK010048383.1, forward strand.
AGTTTCCTGTCAGTAGTGAAAAATCTTACGTTAACGTGGAATCTTCCTCTGCTTTCCAAGAGTTATTCATCACCTGGAGTAGATTGAAGTTGGTGACCAGATGACCAGTAAAGTAGATTGATTGTGATAGAAAACCACCTGGATAACAAATGAGTCAGGAAAATGAATTGTTGCCTGGGACTGGAACCTAGTTAGAGACACTGAGGATGTTTAGGAGGATACAGTGTGGAGACCTTTGATGACTTCCCAGAAACATGGAGCAGTTTGATCAGTGCCCAGAGGCAGCCGTTAGGGGGCAAGCAGGGGCCAGAAGTGCTGAATCCTGGGTTCATCCCAGGAAAAAGCCCTGGTGGTGGGCGTGGCTCCTTTTGCTCTTTAGTGATGTTTCTGTTCACAGAAGTGGCTGCTGTTAATTGGTTTGCTTGGAAGGTGTTTGTATTTGTGACCAAGTGTCCCAGATCATTTATGAGCAACACAAACTGCAAGTAAAGTTTCGTTACGGGAATCGATTATGGTTTTTCTGGTTACAAACACGTCATTGCTTTCCCACGTTACAGTGACTACTGTATTTAAAGCTCAGATCTACAGTTCAGCTTCTTAGACTTCATTCTACCTAAGTGTCATTTTTTTCCCTTTGTCCTCACAGGGAAAATGGAAGACATCGGATCTGAACCCATTCCACGCTGGTCCACACTGGTCCACACTGGTGCTTTTCTCCTTCTCTCCAGTTACATGCATGTAGAGTCTGCCTTCTGCCTGAGACTGATCTCTGTGTTTGTGCTCTTTATATTTGCTTTGTGCAGAAAACTCTTCCATCCTCAAAGACTTTTCTCCTTTTTTCTGTGTATTTGGCTTTTCACCGTTTTACAGGCTATATATCATCCTCATAATTTATTTATTTATTTATTTTATTTAATTTTTTTTGGCGGTACGCGGGCCTCTCCCTGTTGTGGCCTCTCCTCTCCCTTAGCGGAGCACAGGCTCCAGACGCGCAGGCTCAGCGGCCACGGCTCACGGGCCCAGCCGCTCCGCGGCATGTGGGATCCTCCTGGACCGGGGCGCGAACCCGCATCCCCTGAATCGGCAGGCGGACTCTCTACTGCTGCGCCACCAGGGAAGCCCCTCATCCTCAGTTTTTAAAAAAGATATACAAAACTCTTAAATCTTTAAAACGTGTTAAACATAGGAAAAAAATAATTTCTTCCCCTCGCTTCCCATCCTTGGTTCCACATTACACTGCCTAGCAAAACTTCTCCAAGAGTTACCTGGACTTGGAGTCTCGACTTCCCCATTTCCTATCCACTTCTCAACCCACGTCCACCTGCCTTGTGCCCCTCATCCAACCTGGTGGAAATTGCTCTTCCATCAGGCAAGGAACCTTTTTAAAAAATTTCAAGTAAGTTTAATACCTGTTTCTCAGTCCTCACCTTTTAGTGATGCTTACAGCATTTTACATCATGGCTTCCACCGTGGTTCAGAGTTTCTCATCCTCTTGTTCCTGCTCTTTAGCTGGCTGGCTTCATTCTACCTGCGTGACCGGTGTCCTCATTCTGCTATTTGTATTTTTGTTTTCTTTGGTGTTCTGATCCAAGTGCTCCTCTTTTCCCGCTTGCCTTTCACCTGTTTTATAGAGAGCTTCCTACACTTCCATGACTGCAGTTACTATCTCCTTACCGTTGATTTCACCTTGGTCTCTGATTACGATCTCACTGCAGGGATACAAAGTAGCATATTTGCCTCTAGAAACTATTTGCCAGGATATCCCAGAGGCAGCCCAGGCTTATGTAAAAGCACCTCATCATAGAGAGATGCTGTTCTGACCTGCTCTTCTGACCACAGTGAGTGGTGTGCACAGCAGCTAACATTTATCGAGCAGGTATCTGTCTGGCACTAAACCTTACCATCTTTAATCTTGTCAGTTAATTGTTGAGATAGTGACAGATGTAACCCTCATTTTCCAAAGTGAAGGGATTGGTGTACAGAGGGACACTTGATTAATGTCACAATCTGGTAGGTAGTGAGGCCTTGACTCCACCCAGGCCGTCTGGTTGCAGCATCCATCCTGACCACTGCTTTAGTCTGCATTGCTCAAGCCAGAAAGCTAGTTACATGCCTGCAGCTTCACTTTCTTTTACTCCAAATAACTAAAGCATCAGTCATACAGAACTACTTATAGATACCCAAAAGTGCCATTGTTTCCCTTTCTTTTTTTTTCAATTTTTTTTTCTTTTTTGGTTTTGTTTTGTTTTACATGAACATGTTCTTATTTCTGCCTTGTTAAATATTTTCCAAATCCATTGGCTTACTCCAGTTGTTACTGCTGGGAATCTCCTTCCTGCTCCTACATCTCTTACCTGGTTACTAGAGCAGTCTTAAGTCTGGTCTCCATAGTTTTATAATTTCCTATGCCAATCTACAATTTTTTGTTCTGTAGTAGGAGTGAGTTTGGAAAAAAAAGTACATATGGTTATACTGTACACTTGTGTAAAAGAGTTCAATTACGTTTTGAACAAAATTGGAAATTGTTAACAGTTTAAAATATCAGTTATAGTCTGTGACTTACAAGCAGAGTAAAGCATAATTCCAAATACTGTTTAGAAAATGTATTTCACAAGTGAAGTGATTTTTAGATTTTTAATTCTTCATTAGCATTGTTAGAGATTTAATTATATCATACTTAAATTATTTTTAAAAAGTTGTAGATTAAATGTAGATTTTTATTTGTTTAGAGACAATATTTAAATGAGCAATCATTTTATAGTTAGTGCATTTCCGTGGTGTTTTGGAGTATAACTCTCTTGGGATAGTATCTCTGATTGAGTTCCTCAATGAAAAATCTGCCTTTATTATCAATCTAAAGAGACTGGTATTGATAAGGAAAGTGTATTAAGTATATTCCCCTTTTTTCATATCTTGGATTCATTCATTTTGGGAATATATATATATATTTCAACACTAATGACATTGATAAATATAAATTTCAAAGTTAGAGCAGTGCTTTAATAAAAGCAAATATTAAATGACTGAGAATTTGGAATGGTGATGGTGATTGAATTGAAAGTAAAATTCTAAGTCACAAGAAACATAGCTGATTATTGGTATGGTGAAAATTAGGACACTTAACTTTTAATAGTAATCAAAAAGAGAATGCATGAAATAATCCTCATTTCAACTTTAAGTGTTTTGTGTATTTGTGTGTGTGTGTGTGTATTTTTCTTTAGCCAAATAAACATGGAAGTAAAATGGAGACTCTGAAAGAGGAAATATTTTCTGGTATAAAATCCCCTTTTCAATACAGATAGGGCTTAACAAAGGTAAGTCATATTTTTTTTGTCCTACATTTCACCCACAATTATATGTTATGGATGTAATTTCTCAAAAATGCAAAAGGGAAGTATATTGCTGAGTGGTTGTGTTTTGAGCCTAGTTTTAAAATACTATTTTCAAATGACAAAGGTATACTGTAAAATTCTGATCACTTTTTTTTTTTTTTTTTTTCGGTACGCGGGCCTCTCGCTGCCGTGGCCTCTCCCGTTGTGGATCACAGACTCCGGATGCGCAGGCTCAGCGGCCATGGCTCACGGGCCCAGCCGCTCCGCGGCATGTGGGATCTTCCCGGACCGGGGCACGAACCCGTGTCCCCTGCATCAGCAGGCGGACTCTCAACCACTGTGCCACCAGGGAAGCCCCCTCTGATCACTTTTTAGTAAGAATTGTTGTAAATTGCATTTTGATATTACATTTGTTATCTAATAGTGATGTATTTAATGACTAAGTCTGTATATGTTTAGATTTTGATATTTTTGAATGTAACATATAAGTGAATATAGAGAGCAGTTGTAGAACTCTGTCAATATTCCTTTGCCAGAGAGATAACTACAAGCCTGAAATTGTAGAGATGTTGGAAGCTGTGTACTAAGGAGTGTGACAATCACCAAACAAAAGTTGGTGGTTTTGTGTAGCTTCAGTTGTCAGCTATCATATTAACTTTCTTGGTAATCTGATTACCAGCTCTAAGAAGGCTGGAAATGTGCTACTTATTATGGTAGCTCTTAATGTCTCAAATTGCCAGGAGCTACTTTGAGATCTAAGTAGGACAGTGTCTTAGTCCGTTTAGGCTGCTGTAACAAAATACCATAGACTGGGTGGCTTATAAACAACAGCAATTTATTTCTCACAGTTCTGGAGGTTGGGAAGTCCAAGGTCAAGGTGCCAGCAGATTCAGTGTCTGGGGAGAGCCTATTTCCCGCTTCATGGAAGCTGTCTTTTAGCTGTGTCCTTACATGGTGGAAGGGACGAGGGAGCTTCCTGGGCCCTCTTTTATTAGGTTCTGATCCCATTCGCAAGGGCTCCACCTTCATGACCTAATCACCTCCCAAGGACCCCACCTCCAAATACCATCACACTGGGGATTAGGTTTTAACATATGATTTTGGAGGGACACATTCAGTCCATTGCAAATAGTATTACACACATGTGTGTTTTTTGGTTTTCTAATGCATATGTGTGTATTAGTTTACTCAGGCTGCCATTACAAAATACCATGGACTGAGTGGCTGAAATAACTGAAATTAATTTCTTACAGTTTTGGAGGCTGGGAAGTTCATGATCTGGGTACCTGTATGGTCTAGTTGTGGAGAGAGCTCTCTCTCTGGCTTGTTGACCTCTGACCTCTGCCTACTCACTGTGTCCTCACATGGCCAGAGACTGAACAACCTTCCTGGTCTCTAATTAGGAGCACTAATCCCATTCTGAGGGCCCCACTCTCATGACCTCCTAAACCTAATTACCTCCCAAAGGCCCATCTCCAAATGCCATTGCCTTAGGGGTTAGTGCTTCAGCATATGAATTTTAGGTCTGTAGCCACATATATGAGTGAGTGTGTGTGTGTATAAATACATACATACATTTAATATACAATATACATATATGCATTTAGAATGTGATTTTTAGTTGTGGCCCATCTTCATCCTTTTCCCAAGCATCACCTATTTAGAATTGAATTTATCTCCTCCAGTAGACAGAGGGGAGAATGCATTCTCTGAGACTTTAATTTCTTCAAAGTGTAAGAACAGATGTTTTCAGAAAACTGATTTTGTTTATTATTACCTTCTGGGATTTAGGTCTGTGGTACTTTGGGCCAAGGACCCTGAGCTGCCTTTCTCAACTTATTTTACAAGTGAAAAAAGAAAGATTTAGAAACAAACTCTGTGTGTGTGTGTGTGTGTGTGTGTGTGTGTGTGTGTATGTATTTGAAATATTCTTTCTTTCAAATCCATTTGAATTATGGCAGTTTATTTAAAATGACCTTTACATTTCTTCAAAGACAGAAGCATTTTTCATGGTTACTAGGGTGATAGCAAGAACTAGAGAAAGGAAATTCTGGCCTGATTTCCCTTGGAATAAAGGGTGTTTCAGGTTGGAAAGGAAGTGAAGAAAGCACTTTTTATGTGCTTGGATCAGATTAAGTTCACGTTCAAGCTGTAGTCCTTTTGTAACTGTTTCCAGAAATATATAAAAATGTAGTCATATAGAAGTGACTTCGTATGAATTATTTTCCTTACAGCTAGGCTATTAATTGTTTTCCTTTTAAAAATATTTCATATTTCACCCCTAATTTACCTCAGAAATAAAAACTAGCTGCAAATTTTTATCAGGGCAGTGAAGATGCTGTCCATCACAGGTAATTTGAAATGTGAATAATGAACTGCTATAAACACATTCATGGCTTCAGCAGGCTTAGTCCAGATCCCCTTTAAATGGCGAGTATGTCAGCTGCTTGACTGTGTCTCTCCCAGCAATTTTCTAGCCTCACTGTCTCAGAGAAGTCAGACCCCTCTTCAAAGTGTGGGTCACATGTATATCAGCAGACTTGTTAAAGCTCAAAGTGAGGTGACAGCTGCCGACCTTGCTAAGTATAGATTTCACTTTCATTACCAGTAGGTGAACTAACTGTTCCATGGGTCTCTTATTAAGGTCAGTCTGATTCAATAGCCTGCAACCTCCTTGAAGCCAGTCTGCTTTCTCTATTTTTTTCGCTTTTTTATTGCTCTTGTTTGTTAACCAGGTAAATGCCATAGCAGACTTTTGTCCAAGGGAAGATATCAGAATTTCATCCTAATATTTCCTGTGTAATATTTCCAGAACATTTTCAAATTAAAATTGTGCTGCTAATAATCGTTTTGGGATTTTTCTGGATTACTTAGGTCTTTTATGGATTAATTCCTAATTATTCAGACACATTAAATGAAATAGCAAGTGGATGTTTCCCCCATCAATCTATTTCCTTTCATAATACATCAGCTCTGATCTGATATGCTTTGTAGAAGCAACTAATCTCCATAGCCAGTTGTCAGTAAAGAGACTCTCTTCCACCCCTAAAATCCCCTTTTTGGAGATTAAGATTTAATAGGGGCGAGGGGAAGCTCAGAGTTTGGAAAGTCATAGGGCAACAGAGTGGAAACAGAGTGGAAAACAGCAGGACACATGGAGTTAAGGAAAGTGCAGAATACAGAGCCTCTTATGGTAATTTTCATTATGTAAATATGACATTTAAGTTCTGTTTGACTTTGATTTGGTTTCCCTTTCCCTTCATGCCCGCTGAAGAGAGGAGATTCAGCTCATCAGTGAATGAAGGAATTTGCCACTATGAAAGGAGAGAGAGGAATTAAGGAGGAAATAAGAAAATATTTCATTCAGTTTTATCACTTAAATGGAAGTACTTTTGAACAACACTGTGGATAGAAATATGTCTTCTTTTTCTTCCAACCACCAGTGCTCTGACCACAATAAATACCTCAAGCAATACAGGACAGTAAACCTTCTTTTAATTACTGAGTCCCTCTTCCACCCTGAGTGATGAGGAAAGAATGTTGAATCTTAACGGCATTTCACAATTAGGGTCTATTGTCTCCTTTGTTTTTTTCTGAAATAATTCTAAAAAACGGTAGTGGTTCACCCTAGGCTTTGCTGCCCTTAATTTTACAATGCGATTCATATACTTTTAAAGCACTTAGGAAAAAAGGAGGATTCTAGGTATATGGTGAGAAGAACTAGACTTCATGAAGAGAAGTAACGTGAATTTAGTGGTACAGAGCGCATATTTTATAGTAAGACAAAATTGGATTCAAATCCCTCACTTATTCCTTGTAATTTTGGGAAGACAGCTTGCATAAAATCACCGATACTTAACAGTGATGCTGAAAATGAAAAAAATAATTTAACTGTGGTAAAGACCAAATAAGATAATTTCACTAATACTGAATTTTACTTTCAATTTTAACCACCACTTGCAGTTATTATCATGATTTTAGGTACCATTTTCCTCAAGCTCCCAACTCATTTGCCATATAACATCCTGTAGATGTGATGCAGGAGGTAGACGTTATATATCAGGAGTTATTTAAACAGATGTCTATTCTGCCTGATTTTGACTGAAATAAAAAAGAATATTATTTTGAGGGAGTTGAGTGTTTCATTCTTCCTAAAGAATGACATAAAGTGAAAAATTACACTTTATTCTACCTTTGAATCTGTCAGCATCCCTGCTCCTCTGAAACCACATTGATTCTTTTTACAGGTACAGTCACAATGCAATGCAACTGAGATGAACACAGATTAATTTTAATAGTTGTATTCAAGAGGAGTTCTCCTGAGAATAAGTATCGGCTTCTTCACTAAATTTTGGAGATTTTCATGTTCATAATTTTTAATAGGTAATATTATGGTAACATAAGTAGCATCTTTACAAATTATTAACCAGTCATCCCATCATGCCTTCATTTTCTTAGTTTTCATTTCAGATTGTGCCTTTATCTGGATAATGTGAAAGATCACTTATGCAGTAATCCCATATTAAAAGTACATCCTGTATTTTGGGGATTGTCAGTTTGGGGTGTTTTATTAATTTCCACCAATTAGATCCTTTTTAGAACACAGAGAAGTTCTCAGAGAAAGATGACCATTCTTGAATTAAAATTGTATAAGGACAGTTTAAAGAGTGAAATTTGATGAATAAGAAAATCTGTTTATATTGGGAATATCTACAGTCAAAGGGAATCCTGTGAATCTAAAATTAACCAATGAGTGTTGTTAGAGTGACAACAGGATAATAAATTCTGTCATGCTGCAAAGATGTTACTGGAGCAATGATGCCAAGTACTCAGTACAGTTTGGGGCCTTTTTTTTTTTCGTTTTCTCTGAAAGAAACAAGTTCTTACAGAATAATTTGGGGACATAATGGACAAAGTAAATTTGTTTTTACAGGAGACTTTTTTTCACTTGTCACTAATCACTGACTTAGCGTTTAAATGTATCTTTAGACTAGGAGAAGCAAGAAAAAGGATACTTCAATATATATAATAGGGTCATAAAATTTTAAAAAATATTAACAGCTCAGAGAACTCATTCAAACAACAGGATCCATGAAATGATAGTACGTACCATAAAGAAACAGTATCATTTAAAACCTGACAAACTGTTTTATTAATTTAAAATTAAATTACATTTAAATTTAAATTTTAAAAAATCATTTCATTTTTCTTTCTTTCTTGTTTTTTTCCTTTGGCATCTGAAAATCCCTGTGTGACTGGGTTACTGAGTGCAAGGAAGTCCAGGAAGGGAACATTAAAAAGTACTTAAATAAAAGCCTGCTGAACTTTGAAAAGTTGCAAGATACATGAAACAAAAATAGCTGGTCAGGACTCTTCAAAAGTGTTAAGGTCATAAAACACCAGGAAAGGTTGGGGATCTATTATTGTTTGATTTTTCAATTTTAAACACATCTTTCTTTCAATAAACCTATCATAAGCTGTCCTTTTTTATGTGTCTGTATTTGATTTGCTAATATTTTGTTCAGAATGTTTGCATTTGTGATCTTAAGTATCTTTGTCTCTATCCTTATATGTCCTTTTCACTTCCTGTTATTGAGATGATGCTGACTTCAAAAAATGAATTGGAAGTTATTCCCTTCTTGTTTCTGACACGGCTTTGTACACTATTAGTATTGCTTCTTCTACAAATATTACATAGAATCCACCTGTGAAACTGGTAGAATTTTCTGTGTGAAAAGTTCTTAACTATTATTTCAGTCTCTTTGGAAAGATAGGACTATTCAGATTTTCTATATCATTTGGGGCCAGCTTTGGTAAGTTGTATTTTTCGGGATTTTTTTTCATATGGTCTTGTTTGTCCCACTTAACCTGTTCACCAATCTGGAAACTCTCTGAACCCCATACTGTTGGGAATTTATGGAGGTTTCATCACTAGGCATGATCAGTTATTAACTTCATTTCTCACGCCTCTCTCCTCTAGAGAGAGGTGGGTGGGGCTGAAAAGTCCAAGCATCTAATCATGGCTTGGTCTTTTTAGTGACCAGCCCTCATCCAGGAGCCTTCCAGGAGCTGACCTAGATTTGCCTCATTAGAAAAAAAGACTTATCACCCAGGAAATTCCAAGAGATTTAGGAGCTTGGTGTCAGGAACCCGGGTGTAAGACCAAATATTAGAATAAAAGGTGCTCTTAATGTTTTTATCACTTAGGAATTTACAAGGTTTTAGGAGCTCTGTGCCAGGAACCAAGGGCAGATATATATATATATATATATATATATATATATAAAATATATATATATTTTTCCCCCATTATTTCCCATACCTGTATTCAAATCTCCTTGTTTTAAAAAATATCCTTTTTACCTTCCAGGATCCCATCCAGGTACCACATGAAATTTAGGTACCGTGTCTCATTGGTCTCCTCTTGACTGTTCCATTTTCCATAGACTTTTCTTGTTTTTGATGCTATTTTTATATTTGGATTTGTCTGATGTTCTTCTCATAATTAGACTGGAGCTCTGTTTGGGAGGAAGACCATAGAGCTAAAGTGCCATTTTCATCACGTCAAGGATACATACTGTCAACGTGACTTATCACTGTTGATGATAAGCTTGATCACCTGGCTTTCATCAAGTTAGATTTCTCCACTGTAATGTAATACTTTGGTTTACTCTTTACATGGTGTATTCTTTGGAGGGAAGTCATTATGTGAATCCCACACTGAGGGAGCATGGAGTTATGCTCTATCTACTCAAGGAAAGAATACCTGCATCAATTGTTAGGGATTCTTCTGCATGGAGATTTGGCTACTCTCCTCCATTTATTTATTTATTTAATCTTTGATTTGTATCAGCATGGACTCATGGATATTTATTTTATACTTTATTTTTTAATCTAATACTGTTTTGTGTGTTCTCTTTTTCAAGTGTTTCAGCTGTGGCCATATTGACATATTTTAGTTGGCTCTTGTGCCCTTTTACATTTTTCCATCAATTTTTTTTTTTTTTTTTTTGCGGTACTTGGGCCTCTCACTGTTGTGGCCTCTCCCGTTGCGGAGCACAGGCTCCGGACGCGCAGGCTCAGCGGCCACGGCTCACGGGCCCAGCTGCTCCGTGGCATGTGGGATCTTCCCGGACCAGGGCACGACCCCGTGTCCCCTGCATCGGCAGGGGGCACGACCCCGTGTCCCCTGCATCGGCAGGCGGACTCTCAACCACTGCGCCAACAGGGAAGCCCCTTTCCATCAATTATTAAAGCACTTCCTTACTTTTTTGCGTTACAGGTGCTCCAGGCTCATTTTGTGTATTTCCTGTCTCAGTCCTGGAGTCAGCCATTTCTCCAATGAGCCCTAGGTGGTTTTTTGTTTGTTTGTTTTGTTGTTATTGAAAAATGGTGTTAGACTTAAAGATCTGGATGCTGGGTATGTTTGCTCCTGCTGGGATGTCATGCGTCTATATTAGGTTACAGTAAGGAAATATGTGTGCACATCTATACCTATGTATGTATGCACATCTGTAAGTAGGTCGGCATGTAATTATCCGTATCTGTATAGAGCTACACATGAATTTATTCTGCTGATTCCAACTCTAATCTCTGTTGTATTACCATATGAATCATTCTAGCCTCCTTACCTTGCTTACTTATAAATTCACACTCCAACAGTGAAAAACATGGCTCCCACTAACCATTACATATTAATTTTTAAAAT
>RJWK010048384.1:0-16953 GCA_004363435.1 Platanista minor
ACCAAATGTAAAATAGATAGCTAGTGGGAAGAAGCCGCTTAGCACAGGGAGATCAGCTCTGTGCTTTGTGACCACCTGGATGGGTGGGATAGGGAGGGTGGGAAGGAGGAAGATGCAAGAGGGAGGAGATATGGGAAGATATGTATAACTGATTCACTTTGTTATAAAGCAGAAACTAACACACCATTGTAAAGCTATTATACTCCAATAAATATGTTAAAAAAAAAGAATCCACCTGCCAACGAAGGGGACATAGGTTTGAGCCTTGGTCCGGGAAGACCCCAGATGCCACAGAGCAGCTAGCCCCGTGTGTCACAACTACTGAGCCTGCGCTCTAGAGCCCGCGTGCCACAACTACTGAAGCCCGCACGCCTAGAGCCTGTGCTCCACAAAAAGAGAAGCCACTGTAGTGAGAAGCCCATGCACCACAGTGAAGAGTAGACCCCGTTCGCCGCAACTAGAGAACGAGGGCATGCGGCAACAAAGACCCAATGCAGCCAAAAATAAATGAATAAAAAATAATATAATTAAAAAAAAACTCTTAAAAAAAAAAAACTTCAAGTAAAAGTAGAAAAATCCACAACTACAATCAGATATAATTAATAGAACAAGTAGACAGAATATTGGTAAAGATATATATGTCTTGAAAACCACAAACAAATTTGACTTAATTGACATTTATAGAACATTCCTCACAGTAACAGCAGAATACAGTCTTTTCAAGTGCACATGGAATATTGCAAAGACAGCGCATAATCTGGGCCATAAATTAAGTCTCAGTAAATGTAAAATAATTCAGGACATATGAAGTATAGTCTCTGTGCGTAATGTAATTAAAATAGAAATCAAAAGAAATATCTCTAGAAAACCACAAAATATTTGGAAATGAAATAACAGCCTTACAAATAACCCATAAATCAAAGAAAATGTTAACAGAAAAATTAGAAAGTTTTTCAATTGAATAAACATAAATGTACAGCATATTAAAATTTTAAGGATGCTTTCAAAGCAGCAGTGGGGATGAAATTTATAGCACTGAACACATATGTTTTTTTAAAGAGGAGGAGGAGGAAGAGAACAAGGAGGAGGATGGGGAGAAAGGTCTCAAATCAATGACCTTAGCATCCATCATGAGAAATGAGAAAAAGATCAAATTAAACCCAAAGTTAGCAAAAGGTACAAAATAATTGAGATTAAAGTGGAAGTCAGTGGGGCTTCCCTGGTGGCGCAGTGGTTGAGAATCTGCCTGCTAATGCAGGGAACACGGTTTCAAGTGCTGGTCTGGGACGATCCCACATGACACAGAGCAACTAGGCCCATGAGCCACAACTACTGAACCTGCGCGTCTGGAGACTGTGCTCTGCAACAACAGAGACCACGATAGTGAAGAGGCCTGCGCACCACGATGAAGAGTGGCCCGCACTTGCCGCAACTAGAGAAAGCCCTTGCACAGAAACAAAGACCCAACACAGGCAGAAATAAATATAAAACTAACTAACTAAATAAATAAAAGGTTACTATTAAAAAAAAAAATGTGGAAGTCAGTGAAATAGGAAACCAAGAGAGAAAATCAACAAAACCCAAACTGGGCTCTTTGGGAAAACCAAAAATACTAATAAACCTCTACCAAGATTTTTCACAAAAAGAGAGAGAGAACAAATTACCTATATCAGGAATGAGAGAAGTAAAATCACTACAGAGTCTAAAGATAATGTAATATTATGAATAATTTTATATCAATAAATTAACAACTTCGATGAAATGGAAAAATTTCTTGAAAGACACAAAATACCACTCACTTGAGAAGAAATAACCTGAATAGTTCATATCTATTAAATGCATTGTATCTGCAGTTAAAAGCTTTTCCACACACACACACAAGAGAAAAAAAAAAAAAGAAAAAAACAATTCCAGGCCCAGATAGCTTCACTGGTGAAATCTGCCAAATATTTAACAAACAAATGATACCAATTCTACACAACTCTTGCAGAAATTTGAAAATGAGGAAATACTTCCTAAACCATTACACAAGACTAGCATTAACCTAATACAAAAATAAAAGATATTATAAGAAAACTATACACCAATAACTCTCATGATCATGAATACAAATATTCTAAGAAAAATTTTTTCAAAATAATTCCAACATTTACAAGGATAATACATCATGACCAAATTGAGTTTAATCCCAAAAACGCACAGTTGGCTCAACATTCAAAAATCAATGTAATTCACCTTATTAACACACTAAAAAAAAACCGTATATGATTGTCTCAGTAGATACAGAAAATACATTTGACAAAATCCAACATTAATTCCTGATTTAAAAAAAAAAAAAAACTCTCAGCAAACTACAAACAGAAGAGAACTTTCTCAATGCAATAAAAGCAGTCTACCTAAAATGTACAGCTACCATCAAAAATAATGGTAAGAGGGCTTCCCCAGTGGTATAGGGGTTGAGAATCCCCCTGCTGATGCAGGGGACATGGGTTCGAGCCCTGGTCCAGGAAGATCCCACATGCCATGGAGAGACACAACTACTGAGCCTGCGCTCTAGAGCCCGCGAGCCACAATTACTGAGTCCGCGTGCCACAGCTACTGAAGCCTGCATGCCTAGACCCGTGCTCCGCAACAAGAGAAGCCACGATAGTGAGAAGCCCGTGCACTGCAACTAGAGAAAGCCCACGTGCAGCAAAGAAGACCCAATGCAGCCTAAGATAAATAAATTTTTTAAAAACAATTTTTAAAAATAATAATAGGGCTTCCCTGGTGGCGCAGTGGTTGAGAGTCCGCCTGCCGAGGCAGGGGACACGGGTTCTGCCCTGGTCGGGGAAGATCCCACATGTCACGGAGCGGCTGGGCCCGGGAGCCATGGCCGCTGAGCCTGCGCATCCGAAGCCTGTGCTCCGCTACGGGGGAGGCCACAACAGTGAGAGGCCTGCGTACTGCAAAACAAAAAAAAAAAGAAAACCAAAAAATAAATAAATAGAAATAAAATAATAATAATAATGGTAAGAGACTGAATATCTTCCCCCTAAGAACAGGAACAAGACAAGGATGTCCATTCTCATCCGTTCTAGTCAGCACTGTACTAGAGACTCTGGTCAGGGCAATAAGGCAAGGAAAACAAATAAAGGATATCCAGTTTGGAACAAAAGAAGTAAAACAGTCTTTATTCATAGAAGACATGGTTGTCTATTTAAAAAACATAGACAACATGATGGAATGTGCAGTAAAGCAACTAGAACTGGTAAGTGGATTTAGAAAGGTTGCAGGATACAATATCAACATACAAATATCATTTATATTTCAATTTACCAGCAACAAACTATTGAAAGTTGAAACTTTTTAAAATATCATTTTCAATAGCATCAAAAATATTTTTAAATTATTAGGGACAAATTGGATAAAGTATGTGCAAGATGTGAACACAGAAAACTAAAAAACACTGTTGAGAGAAACTGAAGACCTAAATAAATGAAGTGATAAACCATGTTTATGAGTCAGAAGACTCAAAATCTTTAAAATATCAATTCTCCCCAAACCAATCACATAAAATCACAATCAAAATCCAAACAGACCTTTTTTTGTAGAAATTGACAACCTGATTGTAACACTTATACGGAAATACAAAGGACCTAGGATATCCAAAACAACTTTGAAAAAGAAGGAAAAAGTTGGAGGATTAGCATTATTATTACAAAAGCTATGGCAATCAAGAGTGAGCTATTGCCAAAAAAATTAACAAATAGATCAACCTAACAAAATAACAAATTCAGAAATCAGATTCAAACATATATAAACAACTTGTTTTCAACAAAGGCACAAAGACAATTCAACAGAGAAAGAATAATCTTTTAAACAGATGGTGGTGCAACAATTGGATATCCATATGCAAAAGCAGAAAAAAATTATCTGATACATCCTCATAGCACAGAGAAAAATTAACTCAAAGTGGGTCATAGACCCATTGTAAAAACTGAAAATTATAAATTTCTAGTATAAATCACGGCAGAAAACGTTTGTAATTTGAATTAGGGGGAAATTTCTAAGATATGACATCAAAATAATGGTCCATAAAAAAAACTGATATATTGGACTTCGTACTAGTCAGCATTCTCAAGAGAAACAGAGCCAATAAGATGGGGAGACAGAGAGAGAAAGAGAGAAAGAAACTTATTGTAAGGAATTGGCTCATGAAATTATGGAGGCTAAGAAGTCTCAAGATCTGCAGTCAGCCAGCTGGAGACACAGGATGTGTCTTCTAGTGTAAGTCCAAAGGCCTGAGAACCAAGAGAGCTGATGGTGTAAGTTCCAGTCCGAAAGCCAACAGGCTTGAAAGTAAAGAAGAGCCAACGTTTCTGTTTGATTCCAACACCAGAAAAGACTGAAGTCCCAGCTCAAAGCAGTCAGGCAGGAGTTTCCTCTTATTAGAGAAGGAGATGGGCTTTTTTGTTCTACTCAGTCTTTCAGTTGGTTGGATGAGGGCCATCCAAATTAGGGAGGGCAATCTGCTTTACTTAGTCTACTGATTCAAATGTTAATCTCATCTAAAGACATCCTCACACAGGACTTCCGTGGCGGTACAGTGGTTAAGACTCTGCTTTTCCACGGCAAAGGGCACAGTTTGATCCCTGGTTGGGAAACTAAGATCCCCACATGCTATGTGGTGCTGCCAAAGCAAACAAACAAACAAACAAAATCCTCACAGACAAACCCCTAATAATGTGGGTCCAAATATTTGGGCACCTCATGGTGTAGTAAAGATGACCCATCAGATTAACTATCACAGACATCATCAAAATTTTAAACTACTCCTCCTTGAAAGATGCTCTTAAGACAATGAAAAGACGAGCAAAAGACTGAGAGAAAACATTTGCAAAGCTTATACCTGGTAAGGGACTCTTATTCGGAATATATTAAGAACTCTCAAAATTCAACAATAAGAAACCAAACAATCCAGTTTTTAAAAATGAGCAAAAGATTTGAACACACGGTTCCACAAATAAGTATATGAAACAATTCAACAACATCAGTCATTAGGAAAATGCAAATAAAAACCACAACAAATCTATTTAAATGGTTAAATTTTTTTTAAATGACCACACCAAGTATTGGCAAAGATGTGGAGGAACTGGAACTTTCAAACATTGCTAATGGGAAAGTAAAATGGTAGAATTGCTTTCGAAAATGTTGGGCATTTTCTTCAAAAAAGTAAACCTACCATATGATCCAACCATTCCTGTCCTAGTTATTTTTTTAAATAAATTTATTTATTTATTTTTGGCTGCATTGGGTCTTGGTTGCCGCACCCAGGCTTTCTCTAGTTACAGCAAGTGGGGGCTACTCTTCGTTGTGTTGTGGGGGTTTCTCATTGCGATGGCTTCTCTTGTTGTGGAGCACGGGCTCTAGAGCACAGGCTCAGTAGTTGTGGTACTCAGGTTTAGTTGCTCCGCGGCATGTGGGATCCTCAAGGACAAGGGCTCGAACCCATGTCCCCTGCATTGGCAGGCAGATTCTTAACTACTGCGCCACCAGGGGAGCCCCTCTCCTAGTTATTTACCTAAGAGAAAGAAGGCATATGTCCATACAATGACTTGTGCACAAATATTCATAACAGATATATTTGTAATGTCAAAACTTGGAAACAACCCAAAGGTCCATCAATAGGTAAATGAATGAATAAATTGGTGTATGATACAAAGGAATACTACTCAGAAATAGAAAGAAATGAATTATTAATAAACACTACAAACATCAATGAATCTCAAAATAACTAAGTTGAATGAAAGAAGTCAGATCAAAAAGAGAAATTATTATGTACTACAATGAATGTAAAATTATAGAAAACATTAAAATAATCCACATCGTTAGAAAGCAGATCAGTGATTGCCTAAGACATGGCTGGAGTGAAGGCGAGGTTTCTGCAAGCTTGGAAGATCGGGATTACAAAGTGGCATGAGGAAACTTTTGGGGGATAATGGATGTGATCATGATCTTCACTGTGGTGATGATTTCCTGGGTGTTGCAAACATCAAAACTTACACACCTTAGATATGTGTAGTTTACTATACTTGTTTATACTTCAATAAATCTACTACCATAAAAAGCCTACATTCCTAACATGAAAATTTTTAAAAGAGAGCAAATCAGAACAGGAAAGAAAGTATAGGTTAGTTCCCCCATATTATATATAAAAATATTTTTTAATGAGGAAAAATAAAGCTTACCTATAGAGATGCAAAGAATATCTTACACAAAATACCCCCACTATATCATTGTCCTATGATACAAATTTCTCTATTTAAAATTAAAGACCCTGTTCATAGGTTAGCAAAAGAGAGTTTCTAATTTTGTAAATAAAAATATTTTTTAAATTAATAAAATTAAAATCACATTAAATATATATTTTATAAAAAGAATAAGAAATTATATATGAAGCTACCTAAATATGTTTATCAGTGAACTTTTTCAAATAATTAACACATAGTAATGTCAATTTTATATAAAATATATAAATTTTAAAAGGAGAAAAATAATAATATATAAATCCATATCCCCAAAGCAACTATTCTTTGTTTAAAAAAAAAACTAGAAAGATATCAAAATGTATTTAAACAGATGATTGAAATCATAAGCACTGTACAGTTTTATGATTTTTTTCTTAATATTGAGTCAAAGTCATGGGGATGTAATGTACAGCATGGTTATTATAGTTAACACTATATCAAATATTTAAAGAAAGAAAGTAGACCTTAAAATTTCTCATCACAAGAAAAAAATTTGTAATTATGTGTGGTGATGGATGCTAACTAGACTTCCTAT
This sequence comes from Platanista minor, assembly GCA_004363435.1. NCBI lineage: Eukaryota > Metazoa > Chordata > Mammalia > Artiodactyla > Platanistidae > Platanista > Platanista minor. The sequence goes on from RJWK010048384.1 coordinate 6,826, forward strand.
GGTGATCATTTCACAATATATACAAATATCAAATTATTATGTTGAACACCTGAAGCTAATATAATGTTATATTTCAATCTCAATTTTTAAAAAAAACTGAGTCAAGTATTTTCTCAATCACAATATAAACTCTACAATAAATTAGTTTAATTTTGGATGGTTTTAGTAAATCCTAGGTTTCTGGCTATTGTTCTTTGACCTCTTTAAAGCTTTGACTGCTCTTTAGATAATAATCAGTATTGTAAAGATAAAAGCATGATCTTAATTCCACATTCTGTATGCCTCTCACCATTCAGTAGGATTAGAGAAAGTTTCCAGTATTTTCTCTGCAATTTGAAGTCTTTTTGGGTTTAAATAGTTGTAGGTCAGCTCAGCAACTTGTCTATAAAACTCAAAATAGAATATGTCCAAATGCTGTACTTTTCAGGACTCTTAAGTTCCAATGTTATTAAACTCAAACTTGACCTAGCCCTGTAGGGTGAAATGCAAAAAACACACTCATAAATTCTCTGTGAATTCAGTACCAGTCTCTTGAACAGTCTGCATACTTCTTGAATATTCTCAACAGGCTTGTTCCTGCTTTGGATTTTTCCAATATATGTATACTTACTTATAAATTCTATGTATATGCAAGTCTACTCATATAATATACATTTTAAATACCAGAAAAAAGATATTTTTAAAACATGAAATAAGGATGAAATCAGCCATGTTTTTAAAAATAATTATTTTAGGTATTATTGGAACAAGTAACCTTGTTATTGTCACTAAAAATGTCTCACTATGATTCAAATGTCTGGCTCTTAGATGAACTTATTTCAACACTGGGTTTTAGTCACCAGTATAACTAAACAAGCTACCTCTCACAACACAGAGAATTCTAAAAGGGGGAGAAAATGCATCATCAACTTGCTAAATAAGTCATGATTTTCATTTACTAAATCACACAGGGTTCACTTCATGTCTCGGATGTATCATTTTTAAATACCTTGCTAAAGGGATGATTTCATATAAGCTTTAGTCAATATATCAAGGCAAAATAAACAGAATGTGGTATATTAATAACCGTACCTGTTAATCATATACCAAGTAGTTTCCTAGAAATTTGTTTTTTTTTTCAGTTTACTTCTTTGCCTTGATTAGTTTGTTGTTTTTGACCTCACTGTGTACTCCAACAGGCTTGTACTGGAGGCGGAAGGAATGTGGCTCTATCATTTTCTAGTGTTTGCTTTTTTCTTGCGTTATTGATATAACTTAAAATTCATGATTTCTCTGCAGTAATCACTTTTAACAGCTTTACTGAGGTATAACTGACATATGGTAAATTGCACCTATTTAAAAGTGTACAATTTGATTAGTTTTAACATATGTATACACTCGGAAAACCATCATCACACTGTGCTGATTATGCAACTTTATATTAAGTCTTGAAATCAGGTAGGATAAGTCCTGCAACTTTATTCTTTCTCAAAAAAGTTTTGACTATGCTAAGTCCTTTGCATTTCCATGTGAATTTTAGAATCAGTTTGTCTATTTTGACACACATAGACTGCTAGGGCTTTTGGCTGGGACTGCATTGGATCTATTAGATAAATTGGGGATAATTTACATCTTGATTTTGAGTCTTCTTTACCAGATTTCTGTCTATTCTCCTATCAAGTATTAAGAGAGATGTATTCAAATCTATAACTAAGGGACTTCCCTGGTGGTGCAGTGGTTAAGAATCCACCTGCCAATGCAGGGGACACGGGTTCGATCCCTGGTCTGGGAAGATCCCATGTGCCGTGGAGCAACTAAGCCCGTGTGCCACAACTACTGAGGCCCGCGCACCTAGAACCTGTGCTCTGCAACAAGAGAAGCCACTTCAATGAGAAGCCTGCGCACCACAAGGAAGAGTAGCCCCCACTCGCCACAACTAGAGAAAGCCCGTGCGCGGCAATGAAGACCCAAAGCAGCAAAATTGATTTATTTTTAAAAACTCCATAACTAAAATTGTGGATTTGTCTATTAGTTGTAATTCTATCAGTTTGTAGTGACATGTATTCTGAAAATCTGTTATTTGGTTCATAAACATTTAGAATTATTATGTCCTCTTGATAAACTGACCCCTTTATCATTATGAAATCATCTTTTACCCTGGTAAAGTCTTTTCTCTGAAATTTACTTTGTCTGATATTAAAATAGTCACTCCAGATTTCTTTTAATCAGTGTTAACATGGTATATGTTGCCATTCTTTTACTTTTAACCTACTTCTTACTTGAGATAGAGTATTTACATTTAATGCTATTATTCATATGATTTGGTTTCAGTCTTACTATTTGTTTTCTATTAGTCCTATCTTTTAGGTTCCTTTTTTTCTGCCTTCTTTTGTAAAAATTATTTTTATTAATCTATTTTATTCCCTTTATTGTTTTAGTAGCCACAGTTCTGTTTTGTTATTTTAGTGGGGTTTCTTATTGCTTTGAGGTTTATGGTATTCATCTTTATCACAGTTTACCTGCAAGTGATAATATACTCTCTAAATAGTATAATATTCTTCCAATAGTATACTTTCATTTCTTCACTTCCCCTTTTATACTATTGTTACCATATTTTTATACTTTTACATGTATATTATAAACCCATACACAGTCCAACTCATTCCTTCCCCAGACAGAAGCTGGCATCTGGGGTTTTTCATCTGCTTGCTTTGTGTGCAGCCTGAGGGAGGGGCTATGGTGACTGCTTGCTGTTACTTCAAGCCACCATTTTTGTTCCCACTGGCACCAGAATATGCCAGGTCCCATGAGCGCTCCAAGAGCACAGGTGAGATAGAAGCCAGTACCTTGGGCAGCCCCCCCCAAAAAGCTGGAGTGTTGGACACATCGTCCAACTCTTTCCCTCTCCACAAAGAAGTGGGCACTAGGGGGTTCCTTCTGATTGTATGGTGCTGTGCCAGGGGTAGGGATTATAGTTAGAGGATTCTCAGCTTTTCCTACTGACTTCAAAGTGGCTGGATTTGCACTCACCCAGGGTGCAGGAGCCTCTCGATTTGTTTCTGGATTTCTCATAAGGGGGTTTGTCCATTTACTGTTGTTGAATCAATGTGTCCATGGGGGAAAGGATGGTCCAGGGATTCCAATTCCACCATCTTGCTGACGTCACCCCTCCTTTTCCCTTAAATGGTAATGTGAATTTTTGGGTGATGGTCAAAAAATGTACAGAAAACATTATGAACTGAGTTAAATGCTATGAAGCAATACAGTGAACCACTTAGAGCATTTAACCAAGGAAACTGTTGACTATATGAGAAGGAAACACTTTCTTGAGAAAGTTAATAGATAAGTAGTGGAAAACTTCTCCAAGCAAAAGAAGTGTTCCATTATAGCAGGGGTCCCCAAACCCCGAGGTACCGGTCTGCAGCCTGTTAGGTACCGGGAAACACAACAGGAGGTGAGCAGTGGGCGAGTGAGCGAATCTTCATCTGCTGCTTGCTCCCCATCGCTCGCATTGCCGCCTGAACCATCGCTCGCATTACATTCTTGAACCATCCCCCCATCCGGCGCCCACCCATGGAAAAATTGTCTTCCACGAAACCAGCCCCCAGTGCCCAAAAGGTAGGGGACTGCTGCTTTATAGGACCTATAACAAGAAGACGTGTGGAGCACGGGAACAAGAGCAAGTTTGAGGCCAGGGAGGTGGCAGGGGTCTGATCATGCAAAGTTTGAAAAGCTTAATAAGTCATTTTAGACTTTATTCTGAGAGCAATCAGAAACCACTAAATGACTTTAAGCAGAAAACAACACAATAAGATACGTGTTTTGAAGAGACTTTGTTTTTTTTCCAATTCCTTCCAGAAAATCAAAAAGAAAGGGAAGAAGCAGTATGAAAATCTAGTTGTCCTTGACCTAGATTAGTATGTTGAAAAGATTCTCAAACAAATATGGAAAGGGAGAAGAAAGAATGCACCAAGTATCAGTCTACAGAATACATAGGGTTGGGAGGCCCTGACCATGGAAGGGTAAGGGAGAAAATCGACATGAGGAAGTATTGTATGGGGTTAAAAGTGCCCTAGACTGTAGGGTACAACAGACTTGAATTCAATTCCTGACTTGGCCACTTACTAGTCATGAAATTCTAGACAATTATCCCCATTCTACAGACTAAGAAGCTTAAACTCAAAGAGGCTAATCGTACCTACCTCATACAGTTGTAGTATGACATGTAAACCTCTCAGTATAATGCTAGCCCCTTATGTGCACCAAAAAAATGTTAACTCTTAGGTGTGGTGGTATTGTAAAACTAAACTGACTTAAAAAGATTAAGTGATGTATACTCTAGGTCACACAGCTGGTAGCTATAAAACTGTCTTGTTTTGTTTTGTAAATTAATTTTCAATTCACATAGATTAGTCGGCATAAGAATTATACTGACAGCCTTGCAAAAAACGCCAATTTCCCACTCTGATGCCAACGTTAAACACTGTCATTTAAAAAAATGTTATTTTATTCGACAAGATTTTAAATGATTGTGTTCTATTTCTGGATTTCCTAGCAAAAAATATTTATTTCATACACAAATGTTAATTTCTGTGGTATTATATGACTGTAAAAGTCTATATCAAAGGTTATGCTAAGAAACAGAATGTAGACTACAATATTATAAAGTCAAAATATCCTGTTATAATGTGTTTTATTATCTATGGTTATTTTGCTTTCATTCTTTGACATGAGTTGTAAGGGCTGTATTGTTATTCAAAATAATACATATTTTCAACGTTAAATAGGAAACATGGAGATTACACATACATAACATCCTTAAGACATCACTTATATGTGGAATCTAAAAATAAAATGATACAAATGAACTTCAAAACAGAAACAGGCTCACAGACCTCGAAGACAAACTTATGGTTACCAAAGGGGATAGTGGAGGGTAGGGGGGGATAAATGAGGAGTTTGGGATTAACAAATAACCAATTAACACTACTATTATATAAAATTGATAATCAACAAGGACCCACTGTATAGCACAGGGAACTCAATATCCTGTAATAACCTATACAGGAAAAGAATCTGAAAAAGAATGGATATATGTATATGTATAGCTGAGTCACTTTGCTGTACACCTGAAACTAACACAACATAGTAAATCAACTATACTCCAATATAAAATAAAAATTCACACACAAAAATAAACTCAAAATGGATTAGAGACCTAAATGTAAGACCAGACACTATAAAACTCTTAGAGGAAAACATAGGAAGAACACTCTGACATAAATCACAGCAAGATCTTTTTTGATCCACCTCTTAGAGTAATGGAAATAAAAACAAAAATAAACAAATGGGACCTAATGAAACTTCAAAGCTTTTGCACAGCAAAGGAAACCGTAAACAAGACGAAAAGACAACCCTGAGAATGGGGGGAAATATTTGCAAACCAATCAATGGACAAAGGATTAATCTCCAAAATATATAAACAGCCCATGCAGCTCAATATTAAAAAAACAAACTACCTAATCCAAAAGTGGGCAGAAGACCTAAACAGACATTTCTCCAAAGAAGACATAGATGGCCTAGAAGCACATGAAAAGCTGCTCAACATCACTAATTATTAGAGAAATACAATTCAAAACTACAAGGAGGTATCACCTCACACCAGTTTTACTATATGTATCCCATTCATTGATGGTGATATTTTACTTATTTTACCAGAATTAAGACATATAGGTTACCTCAGATTTTTCACTGTCACAAATCCTCTGAAACCCAATTGAAATCTAAAAAAGATCAACAGAAAATCCATGTTATTTAGCAGGACTTGGAGAAGGGATAGTATGCCAATGTTGGGCATATACCCTTTATAGACTTCTGTGACATTTTCAATGGAGTAGATTCCTAATCCATGGATCATGTCCTTCTTATTTTCAATACTAACTTCCAAAATTACTTTATCATCTTTTAGTACCTCTGCCAGCAATGAAAGAAGATTTATGTTTGTCCATATCTTCATCAAAGTTTGGTATTTTCTGACTTTTCTTTTTTTTCAACAATAATAAGTGAAACTATAATAGGTGAAATGGTATCTCATTGTTTTAATTTGCCTTTTTCCCCATTATCATAAGCTTGCTTGTGTATCTGTTCTTATACTTGTTTATCATTATAATAGGAAATGCTAGGCCATGCTGAAACATCAGTGGCAAAATTCAACAAATTTCTACCTTTTATGTTGGGCAAGGCTCCAGGGCAACTCTCCTTGTGGTTGCTATAGGCAGCTCCCATCTCATGACTCACTACCTCAGCTGATAGCCTCCAATGTTGCCACTGAGCTGGAGAGAGGATGCAGGAGGCATCCCAGATCTTTCCCACCTTAGCACAGAGGTGGCTTTGTCACTCAGAGACTGTCAGCCAGAACAATTTATATAACTCCAAGGATGCCTAGGAAATGTAGAGGACTGGATGTATTGTCTGGCACAGTGATTTAACTTTCCTACAAGTCTGTGTGCTTTGGGTTTTTACAATACTTTTTATGCCTTTAAAATAAAGGAAAAAATCATGTAAGCAATGATAAAGAAATCAATTTTGTATGTCAAGGCCAGATGTAATCATGTCAGTCCTCTGTTCACAAGCTTTCAATGGAGCCCCGCTGCCTAAGAGGCTAAATAAACTTCTTGGCTTAGGTTTCTCTCCAGTAATAGCAGATCAAATTTAGGATGACCATTCAATCCCATAAATGTTTGATCAGTTTTTATTCAATCTTTGTGTAAATTGAAAGATAGTGATGGTCCCTTAAGAATTGGTACAGAACTGAATGAAATTTAATAAGGTGCTTGACAGTTATGTGATTGTGATTTCATTTTATAACTTTGAGCAATATTGACCTCAGAGAAGACTAGACAGAATGAGGGACAAAACGAATGAATACGTTATTCATCTTTGTTCTAATACTGCTACTTGCTAACTGCCCCAATAAAGTCTAAATTATTTTCTGAATAAAACTTTCACCAATTTTCTTTTGAGAAAGTTGATTCATTGCCAATATATTTCATGTGAAATATGCAAGAACAGATGATGGGTAAATGGATTTTACAATGAGTCCATTGGCAGATACTATGAAGGTTTAGAAATGAACAAAAAATAAGTGTCGTTGGGTGATTTTCAAAGGACAGCCTAGGGGACTTGGGAGGTCCCTTTAACATACCTGGGTTCACTTTGAACCCCAAGAGTTGGGCTTGATTCTCTCAAGCAGAAAGAATACATTTTGAAACTATGTTCCTCAATTATTTCAGTAGAGCAAATAGCTCTTAGGGTGAGCTGAAGTATCTGGAACCTTGCAATCCTGTTTTGAAAAAATTTACCTCTGCTAGATTTTGTGAAATGTCATTTCAATTATTTTTGCACAATAGCATTGCAGAAACAACATTTCCTCTGATTAGCTTGACACGTGGTAATTTGGGTAGAGTTTAACTTATTTATCTTTGACTAGAACAAACTGTCTCTCTGCCCTTGTTTATACAAAATGCTGTTATTTTTGCTCCTTTCATTTGTGTAATCCGTGCCTTGGTTTCATCTTAAATGCTTATAATTGGTACACTGAGGCAGGCTTTCACGGCATCAAACTCATAGCTAAGAAAGCAAAATGATGTGCTGAGGACAGGTGGGGGAAGATTCAGTACAAGCGTAAGACTTATTAACCAAAAGCCAAGGATCATTTTTTTAAATCCTTTGACAGAACAATGAACTAACAAGGAGTTACCAACTTTAAAAAAAAAAGAAACAAACAAACAAACAAAAAAACAGGAAAAAGGAAAACTGAAGAGGAAGCATTTCCAATGCAACTTGGTTTCAATTCTACTTCACATTGAAGACTGTTTCCTTACTCTCAAATTTACATCTATAAGTCTAGATCAAGAAGACTAATAATTTGGTCTCGTCCTAACAGGAAAAGTTCACGTGGGAAGTTATAAGGCCTCTTTAAAGAGCGCTGGCACATTAAATGATGTTCAGAAATGGCAATTAGCCTTGAGAACATGTAAACACATACACTATTATGACTATGTGCAGCATATTCCCTTCATTATGCTACATTTAATTGGACGATTCTGGCGTAGATCATAGAACCAGAGAAAACCTAGAGTTTAAACATCGTCTCAGGGGCTACTTCAACCCACAAAGCTTATTTATTTTCTCTCTCCAACACACTTTATTTTGATTCTGTTGACTTAAATTTTAATCAATGTCAATTTGGCCTTTGTATTTAATATCCAAATTATTTTCATATAAGGGCTCAGCACTGAACATAGAAAATAAACAGAAAAGGAAACTTACTGAGCACCTAAAACTGGCCACTCTTTTAAGCCTTTTATATATATTAACTCTCACAATTATCAAAATTTATACCTATTTAATTGAATAATTTTATATTTTTTGCTTTTACATATTATTTTTTATAAAATTAATAATGTTCCTCATAGAAACTGTGAAAAGATGTTCAGAGGAAACTACAAATCATTCACAGTCTACAGTCTAGATATTATCACTATTAAGCTTCTATTCATTTTCCACATGGAAGTCTTTGTTTTTAATGTGATTGGAATAACACAGGTTATATAGTTTCTTGCCCTTCAATTTTTACTGAAATTATATCATCAACATTTTCCTATGTCATTATAAACTCTCCAACCATGACTCTGAAGGGCCCATTATGTTTCATCATTGGATGCACCATAATTAGTGTAACCTCTTTGATATTGCGGGGATTGGCGGGGGTGGGGGGTAATTTGCTTAGAATCTTACTTTCTATGAAACCAGGTTGCATCTACAATAGTAATACCATGAACTGCTGTGGCCACAGCCTCCCTCTGAGGTTACTGCTGTAACACATTTGAAATCTAAAGGTCAGCACAAAAAGTATGTTAGCCGGAGGTGAAGAGCTAGGGATAGTTTGAAGAGACATTTAAGAGTCATCAGGATACACTGTGCTCTGCTCTCTTATTTACTCTATTATTTCAGCCAGAATTTAAAAGGGTTAGGTTCAAGATATTTAGGCATTGGCATTGGGCTCCAGATCTTCCTGAAGCCTAGTCAAATTGTGCACACCTCAGTAAACTCCTAATATAAATTCTTTTTTGTTTTTTTTTTTTGTTTTTTGTTTTAGTTAGATTGTTTTACAACTTGCAACCAAAAGAGGTCTAATACATATTTCCTAATGAACAAACATATTTAGTGTCTATAACAAAAATGGTAACAGTCCCACTCTCTTCTGAGCAGACCACACTGGGATTAAAATAAGTTAGTTCATTTAAAACGAATATTGAAAAAGTAGGGTCCCTCTACCCCAACAAGAGACAAGCATGTGATAGTTTCCAACCCAGTTCCTACAAGGAATGGTAAAAAATAAATGGGATGGTTAGCATAGTGAGAATTATCCCTAAATGTTGAAATATTGTCTTATAAGAGGAGATAGATTTACTCTGTGTGGCTGCACGGATTAGAATTTAAACCAATGAAATATAATTTTGTTTAATAGAAGGAAGAACATTCCAAAAGAGTGGAATAAAAATGGACTGGGCTGCCTCAGGAAGTACTGAGTTCTCTGTAACTGGAAAACGTAGGTATATACTTAATAATCATTTGATGGATATGTTAAGAAGAGAAATCAAAATATTGGCTTCTTAAAAAACTGCTCAGGCTTCCCTGGTGTTGCAGTGGTTAAGAATCCGCTGCCAATGCAAGGGACATGGGTTCAAGTCCTGGTCCAGAAAGATCCCACATGCCACAGAGCAACTAAGCCCGTGTGCCACAACTACTGAGCTTGCGTTGTAGAGCCCACGAGCCACAACTACTGAAGCCCACATGCGTAGAGCCCGTGCTCCACAACAAGAGAAGCCTCCGCAATAAGAAGCCTGTGCACCGCCATGAAGAGGAGCCCCCCCTCATCACAACTAGAGAAAGCCCGTGCGCAGCAATGAAGACCCAATGCAGCCAAAAATAAAATTAATTAATTAATAATAATAAAAAAAAGAAACTGCTCTAGGGACTTGCCTGGTGGTCCACTGGACTAAGACTCCACGCTCCCAATACAGGGGTCTGGGTTCATCCCTGGTCAGGGAGCTAGATCTCACATACCACAACTAAGAAGAGTTC
>RJWK010048385.1:0-16941 GCA_004363435.1 Platanista minor
TCTCCTGGATGGTGGACTTCTGTCTGTGGGGTCATCCCACTCCTCTTTCCTATATTTCAGATGGGGGAACTGAGGCACAGATGGCTGTGGCTTCTCCAAGGCACACAGCCTGTTGAGCACAGTCTGTGCCAAATTCGCCCAGGCTTCTGTCCAAACCCACAGACATTGCTTCCACTATCCCCCATCCCAGCTTGCACACTCACTGTCTCCAAGGCCAGCCTGCCAGGCTGGGGGAAGCCCTGAGACACCTCCCCAGCAGCCCTGCCCTTAGCGGTTTCTCATCCCAGAGCGATGGGGAGACTTGGAGATGAGCAACAGGCGTCCCACCTCTGGCTTCTGCCCAAGAGAGGGGCTGGCCCATCAGAGAGCAGGCTTCTCACCCTGGGCAGAGCCCACACCCCCTGCCTCTCCACCCTCATCTCTCACCTCCAAGACCCCCGTGGGCCTGGGTAGCACTATCAGTGGTTTCTGGAATGTGCCATCTGCAGCCAGCCTTGAAGAAGATTCCTCCCTGATCTGGCCGGCCCCAGACCAGACCCCATCCAACCACACTGGGAAAGGCCAGCTGCCAAACCACCCATCGAAAGCAGATGCTTTCCCCTCCCTTCCTCACTCCCTCCCACCACCACCCCCGACCCTCAGAGAGGGAGCCCCTGAGGACCGAGGACCGGAAAGGAAGGGAAAAAAGTATGTCTTCCCAGGCAGGAGGCCAGCTCTCACACCCTCCTCCCACTGGGGCCAGCCGCAGATGCTCTACTTCCGATTCACAGGCAGCAACCAAACCCCCCACCACCACCACCACCCTCCCTGCTTCTGTGTGCACACACCCCTCCCTGAACCCACAGCACTCAGCTCTGGAGCCACACCCACAGGGGCTCGAATCCCAGCCTTGCAGCTGCTCATCTTTAGGCCCTAACACAGATGACTGCTGTCTTTGACCCTCAGTTTCCTCACCAGTAAAATGGGAGCAGCTTCACAAGGACCCTGTTGCAGTGGGGGACTGCAGACCCATGCCAGGCGAGGGTCCTTCACTCTGTTTCTTCCCTGCCAGGACCCCTACCTCAGCCTGGGCCCACTGAGATGAGGATCCCACCTTGCTTCTGGGGCCAAGAAAGCCGGAAGGAACGGGATGTGGAAAAGGGCATAGAAATCCACTCAGCTGCCCTATAAGGAGGGAAATTATAAGGCAAGGAAAAGCAGCTTGGAATTGCTCCGTGCCACAGCAGCCCCACCCTGGGGAGCAGCAGGGCCTCCACAAAGACTCCATTGAGGGCCCCGCTTCCTCCACGCCCCTGCCCTCCAGCCTGGGTGGACTCTGGGCTGCTTCTTCCAGCAAAACCTCTCATTTTCCCTCCCACTTCCTCTGTGCCCCACGTGGCCCCAGGGTTGGAACATGTGGCTGGGATCCCAGGACACCCACCCTGCCCCTGTCGATGTCTGTGGACCAAGCTCAGCATCTCCCACCCCACCTGTTCCCTTCTTCCTCTCCAGGGCTACTCACCTTCCAGAGGGGATCCCTGAATTGGAAATGTTCCCCAGTGTATGCCACTCAGCATGGGTGGCCTCCGGATGCTTCGTTAGAGGACCAGTGACCAGAGTCAGGGCTCAGCCAATAGCTAAGGAAACTGTTGTCCTGCCCTGGCCTCCTTGGCCTTGCAAGGAACCAGAAAGGCAACCAAAGAGGTCAAGTACCCCGAGAGTGAGTCTCAGGGCTCAGGAGTTCTTGGAGCGAGGAGAGATGGGGCCATCTTGACCCCAGCGAGGTCCTCGTAGTGTTGAGATGGGGAGGTGGTCAGACAGGGCCTGGCGTTCCTGCTGTCTATTGAGACAGCTTTTGTCTCCCAAGAGGAAGGCTGCTTCTTTAAGTCCCATGTGATTTTGAACTAACCTACCGTTGTTCCTATGGCTGTGGCTCACAGGGCAGGAGAGGAGCAGGTGGTCGGTAGGCCTCTGGGTTATTCCCCGGTCTGGAATCAGTGGGTAGGAGAGCCAGCATGGTGAGCACAGTGGGTCTGCAGGTGTGTGAGCCTCTCGCAGGCAGCCAGCCCTGGCAGGTAGTGAGCCATCTAGCCTTGGCTCTATGACCCCTGTGTCACCACCAAGGGTAGGTTATGTTGCCCCTTTGGTCTGACCTGAAGTCATCCCTGTAACTTTCCCCTGTTACCTTCAGTGTAACAGGCTTTGCGGAAGGTCATAGCTCGGTTTGGGAGGGCTGAGCCTTGGGGGGCTATGGAACATGCTGAGGGAGGGGCAGACACCTGAATAGATGCAGTGACCGCTTCTCCCTTGCCCCAGAGCCCAGGGAGGCAGGCGTGGCCAGGGAGTCATGGTCCAGTACCCAGAGTCAGACTGGGCCCACCACACCAGATCCTTACCTGCCCACGCTCACCTCGACCCACTGTGACACGCGGCGCTGCCCTGCACTCATTCACACTCAGGCCCACACGCAGCCCACTGTGGCCATTCAGGAGTCTGCAGTGCTCTGTGGGGCTCAGTTCTCATCTCAGAATATTTGCTTTCCCAGCCCTGAAATGGCGGGGGATGGGGGGGAGCAGTGTAGGGAGCATCAGTCTCACCGGCCGTCCTGGGAGCTGAAGCTCTGGTTCTAAATCAGAGGGAACTTTCCACCCCACCCTCCTCAGAGGTCCCCTGGCTTGGCGGCAGAGTGCTGGTAAAGAAAAAGCAAGTCCCTTGGAGGCGTGAGAGGAGGGGATCAGGCCTGAGGGCCAGAGGGCCTAGGTGATAGGGGCAGAGCCCCGGTCCCATCCCTGCTCTCACACAGGGCTGGCATTCAGCCCGCAGGTGGGCCACTCTCTCTCTCACACACACACACACACACACACACACGCACACACACGAGGGGAGACAGAGAGCCCTTCATCCCTGCCTTGGCCCTCCCGGCGCACCCCACCCCGCAGGCCCCCGTCAGACTCCCTCAGGGGGACTCTCCCAGCCTCACCGCTGCCTACCCAGGGCCGGGATCTGGAACCAGGATCTGTCACCCCTGGTGCCAAACCCCAAGAGGCTACGGTGGAAAAGCCCAGCTTTGCCCCATCCCTCCACAGCTTGCTGGTGGGGTGCCCCCTCCTCATTCTCCTTGATCCTGTGCACAGCAGCAGGCTCACTACCAACACCCTGCCTTTTCTGTCTCTCTTGGTTTTTCCTCCCCCATCTCCTTCCTCAGGCTTCCGTCTGGATCCCTGAGTTCAGTCTTTGTGGAGGAGGGGGTCTTTATTTCTCATTGTCACTTTTACTGTCTTTCTCAGGCTTTCTGTATCTCCCAGGTTAGTTCTCCTCTTCCATCCCCGTCGCTACAGTATTATATTTGTGCGTGAATGAATGAATGGATGAATAATGGTTCCCAGGTCTCTCCCCATCCGTCTCTCACCTCCTGCTCTGCCTCGGTACCACTGGATGTACCGTCCCCACATCCTCACGTCCAGGTCTCCCACCACCCACCCTTGACTGTGGGGCCGGGCACTTTCCACCGGCCATCCTGCCGGCAGCTCTGGGCTCCCAAACTTTCTCCCTTATAAAGTCAGGCAGCAGCAGACACCCAGGAATGCTGCTGCTGCTGCCCATGACGCATGCCAGCTCTGGGGCCGCCTGGCTGCTCCCAGGCAACCAGGAATGTGGTGGGAGGGAGCACACAGAGATTGACTGCCTGGGGTGAGGTGCCCAGGCAGGCAGGGCTCCAACAGGTGGCAAGGCCAGGAGCTGCAGGCTTTCTGCTTCCCTCTGTCAGATTGCTTCTCCCCTGGAGCCTCAGTTTGTCTGTCTGGTAAGTGGAAGCCAAGTACCCTACTGCAGGCAAGGGCCACAGAGAACTCTGATGTTGTGGAACCCATCACCAAGGCGTGAGGGTCCCAGGGCTGGGGAGGCAAGTCTGGCTCTCTGGACTGTTCTGGGGCAAGGGTGGTACCCCCAGGTACAGCCGGCATGGGACAGAGGGAAGAGGGGGGGCCAAAGACCAAGAGAGGGAGAGAAGAGGGACACGGGAGAGAGACAGACTGGCCAGCCCCAGGGGTTCTGAGGACCCAGAAGGAGCAGCGTCTGCAGCACCCCCAAGACTGGAAAGGCACTCATGCTTGAGACCCTGCCTCTGGCCAGCCTGGGAGGGAGTGGGGAGCCTGAGAGAGACTGAGAGGCCAAAATTCTGCTGATAGGCAGAGGGTTGAGCACCATGATGGAAGTAAGCCTCATGTTTGGGGTCCCCCAGGGACAGGGACCAGGTCCCCATTCATAAATATCCTAGGAGTGGCCCAGCGAGCCAGGAGATACCAGCATAACCCATGCTGTGCCAGAGGGTGGCTTGTTGGGGGACCTTGGCCTAGGCTTCATCCCCCTGTGTGAGAGAGGGCCGCAGTGGGGACGGATACAGGCTCTTTCTGTGCCCCCAGCCCTCCTCTCAGGAAGAGGGATGGAGCGCCCACCCTGTTCGTGGGCAGGAAGGGTGGGAAGCTGTGGGATTCTCCACCTTCCGCAAACCTCTCGGGTGGATGGGTGCCGGGTGGGCGGGGCTGCAAACCTCCAGGAACACACTGCCCCTTTCATGGAGTCAGGCACGGCCAAAGTCATGGCGGGCGGGCACTGAGGGGCAGGACAGGCCTGGGCACAATCACTGCTCTGTCCTGACAGCTCCCAGCCCACACGCGTACACATGCACAAACACACAGCCTTACACAAACCCAAAATACACTCCCAGCAGCCACCCCCACACATGCAAGTACACATCTACACCCCCCTGGACATTCACATGTGTATCCTCTTCCAGGCAGAGAAACCCATACCTGTGGCACTCGTCCTGCCCCTCCTACTTGTCCCCCAGACCCTTTGGGGCATCCTGCTCCCCCCACGCCAAAGGCCTGGGGCCATCCAAGCAGCCCACACCATTAACCCTCTGCACACTCACATTTGAGAGCAGACCCAGACCAGAAAGGGACCTCCAGGACTAATCCCCACAGACAGGAGGAGGAAAGAGTGGGAAAGAGTGCCCATTTTACGGAATGGTGACACTGAGGCCTGAGTTGGGCCCCTTCCTCTGGCCCAGAGGGCAGCCCACATAGCTGCTGCAGGCATGAACTGGTGTTTTGATGAATCGTGGGTCTTCTTGGCCCAGGAGGGTCAAGAACAGTTCTCCAGGCAGTGATGATGCCTCCTCTCCTCCCCCCACTGCCCTGGCACCCCTCTCAGGCTGCTGAGCCTGGTGTGGCCCATGCTTCTTTTCTCTCTGCTCCTCTGTCTTCAACATTTCCAGAACCTGTATATCCCTGCCAGTCTCTTGGCCTTGCTTCCCTCTGAGACTGCCCATTTCTCTCCCTCTCTGTTCCTCTATACAACCCTCACCTCCCCCAGGAAGCCCTCTGGGATTGACTCCAAGCTCATGACTTCTTTATCCTGCATCCCCTCTCCATTCGAAGCCCCTCTCCAACTGTCCCCCTGCCCCCAGCTCAGAACAGGGACTCTGGGTTCTTACAACTGCAGCCCATCAGAGACAGTAAGAGAGGCAGCAGAGGGAGACCAGGAGGTGGGGGGAGTGGCACTGTCAGAGTTTCCAAAATCCTGGCCAGCAAGGCCTCAGAGGCCTCCGTTGGGGCAAGGGGGCTGCCTGGCCTGTGTGCTCCCAGCAGCACAAGGCAGCTTGTGTGAGCCCTTTCCCGCCTGGCCCCACAGGAAACAGCAGGGCTCAGCCCCTCAATGGGCCCATTCAGACCCCAGCTCTCTGGAAAGAACCTCTGCTTCCTGTCACCCTCCCACTCTGGCCTGGAGAACCAGGCCTAACAGGCTGCTACTCTCCCCTGCTGGGAGGGTGCTGGAGGCAGGTGGTTCAGTGGTTAGAGACAGCCAGCTACTTAAGTTCCTGCCTGCTCCTCAGCTTGACTGTGCCCTGGCAGGTTGACATCCACCTTTAGCAAAAGGGAGTGTGGGTGAGGGCTTGTGCTCACTCCCACACAGGGGAGGCAGTGGGCCCCCAACTCCTGTATTGTAGGCAGGTAAATGTTTAGCAACAGGCTCTCCTGGAGACAGGGAGCCCTGATTTGTAGTGTTTGCCTCTTTCCATGATATAAATATTCTCACTGGGCAACATCACCTGGCTTGCCAAGTTCCTGAAAATGTAACAATCAGCTTCTTGCCAGCTGTTCTGAGTTCCTACGTGCCACGGTGGTGGCTCCATCCTACGGGGCCACCTGCCCCCACTCTTTGGCTGTGGCTGCCCTCCGTTTAGTATGCTGCGTTTTGTTCTTAAGAATCGATGGACTTCGCACGGGAGTGGGGCGCAGGAGCGTCGGAGCTGCAGGTCTGTGGGAACGGAAGCCACGGCCAGGAAGAGAGGCAGCCAGGATGGCGACACCGAGCAGGAAAACGTCCACACCAAGTCCCCTGGCCCCCAAGAGAGCTTTCCCGAGAGATCCCTCGTCGGAAGTCCCGAACAAGAAAAAGAGTTCGGCCCCACCAGTGGCGCCGCCGCCACTGCCGCTGCCGTCGTCCGGGCCTTTCGTGGAAGGCTCTATCGTCCTCATCGCGATGGAGAACTTCCTAACATGTGATATCTGTGCAGTATCTCCTGGGCCCCACTTGAATATGGTTATTGGAGCTAATGGAACAGGGAAGTCCAGCATCGTGTGTGCCATTTGCCTTGGATTAGCAGGCAAACCTGCTTTCATGGGACGGGCAGATAAGGTTGGCTTTTTTGTGAAGAGAGGATGTTCCAAAGGCATGGTTGAAATTGAATTGTTCAGGACTTCTGGAAATCTTGTAATCACTCGTGAGATTGATGTGGCAAAAAATCAGTCCTTCTGGTTCATCAACAAAAAACCTACAACTCAGAAAGTAGTAGAAGAGCAGGTTGCAGCCTTAAATATTCAAGTGGGCAATCTCTGCCAGTTTCTACCTCAGGATAAAGTTGGAGAATTTGCTAAACTCAGTAAAATTGAACTCCTTGAAGCTACTGAGAAGTCAATTGGTCTTCCAGAAATGCACAAATACCACTGTGAACTCAAAAACTTCAGGGAGAAAGAAAAACAACTAGAGACCTCATGCAAAGAGAAAACTGAATATCTAGAGAAGATGATTCAGAGGGATGAAAGATGTAAGCAAGACGTGGAGAGGTTCTATGAACGTAAGCGACATTTAGATTTGACTGAGATGCTTGAAGCAAAAAGGCCATGGGTGGAATATGAACATGTTCGTCAGGAATATGAAGAAGTAAAACTAGCTCGGGACCGAGTGAAGGATGAGAAAGAAGGGCAGATTCCCATAACGCAACACACTGAAGAAATTGAAAGGCAGCGTCACAGTTGGGAGGCTCGAATCAAAGAGAAGGCAACAGATGTTAAGGAGACATCTCAAAAATACAAACAAGGGCTTCCCCGGTGGCGCAGTGGTTGAGAGTCCGCCTGCCGATGCAGGGGACGCGGGTTCGTGCCCCGGTCCGGGAAGATCCCACATGCCGCGGAGCGGCTGGGCCCGTGAGCCATGGCCGCTGAGCCTGCGCGTCCGGAGCCTGCGCTCCGCAACGGGAGAGGCCACAACAGTGAGAGGCCCGCGTACCGCAAAAAAAAAAAAAAAAAAAAAAAAAAAAAAAAAAAAAAAAAAAAAAAAAAAAAAAAAAATGCAAACAAAAGCAAGATGTTATAGAAAGGAAAGATAAACATATTGAGGAGCTTCAGCAGGCTTTAAGAGTAAAACAAAATAAAGAGCATGATCGACAGACATGTCGATTTCAGCAAATCTTCTATCATTTTGCGGGTATTATGATAAGTAATACCCGCAAAATGATAGAAGATTTGCAAAATGAACTGAAGACGACAGAAAACTGTGAGAACCTTCAACCCCAAATTGATGCCATTACAAATGATCTGAGACGAGTTCAAGAGGAAAAGGCATTTATGTGAAGGCGAGATAATTGATAAGCGTAGAGAGAGGGAAACTCTAGAGAAGGAGAAGAAGAGTGTGGATGATCATATTGTGCGTTTTGACAATCTTATGAATCAAAAGGAAGATAAGCTGAGACAGAGATACCATGATACATATGATGCTGTTCTATGGCTGAGAAATAACAGAGACAAATTTAAGCAAAGAGTCTGTGAACCCATAATGCTCACGATCAATATGAAAGATAACAAAAATGCCAAATATATTGAAAATCAAATTCCATCAAATGACTTGAGAGCTTTTGTGTTTGAAAGTCAAGAAGATATGGAGGTTTTCCTCAAAGAGGGTCGTGCCCATAAAAAATGAAGAGTGAATGCTGTTATTGCTCCTAAGAGTTCATATGCAGACAAAGCACCTTCAAGACCATTGAATGAACTCAAACAATATGGATTTTTCTCTTATTTGCGAGAGTTATTTGATGCACCTTATCCTGTCATGAGTTACCTTTGCTGCCAGTATCACATTCATGAAGTTCCTGTAGGAACTGAAAGAACCAGAGAAAGAATTGAATGGGTAATACAAGAAACCCGATTAAAACAAATTTATACAGCAGAAGAAAAGTTTGTGGTGAAAACTTCTTTTTATTCAAACAAAGTTATTTCTAGTAACACATCCCTAAAAGTAGCCCAGTTTCTCACAGTCACTGTGGATCTAGAGCAAAGACGACACTTAGAAGAACAGCTAAAGGAAATTAATAGAAAATTGCACGCAGTAGAATCAGGGTTGATCGCCTTACGTGAGACAAACAAAACATCTAGAACACAAAGATAATGAACTTAGACAAACGAAGAAGGAGCTTCTTGAAAGGAAAACCAAGAAAAGACAACTGGAACAAAAAATTAGTTCCAAACTAGGAAGTTTAAAGCTGATGGAACAGGATACTTGCAACCTTGAAGAGGAAGAACGAAAAGCAAGTACCAAAATCAAAGAAATAAATGTTCAAAAAGCCAAACTTGTTACCAAATTAACAAACCTGATAAAGATTTGTACTTCTTTGCATATACAAAAAGTAGATTTAATTCTTCAAAATACTACAGTGATCTCCGAGAAGAACAAATTAGAATCAGATTATATGGCTGCTTCATCACAGCTACATCTCACAGAGCAACATTTCATCGAGTTGGGTGAAAGTAGACAGAGATTACTGCAGAAATGCAGGGAACTTATGAAGAGAGCCAGGCAAGTATGTAACCTGGGTGCAGAGCAGACCATTCCTCAAGAATATCAGACAGCTTTCCAAGATCTTCCAAACACCTTGGATGAAATTGATGCTTTATTAACTGAAGAAAGATCAAGAGCTTCTTGCTTCACAGGACTGAAGCCTACAGTTGTTGAGGAGTACACAAAAAGAGAAGAAGAAATAGAGCAATTAACTGAGGAACTAAAGGTAAAGTTGAACTGGATAAATATAGGGAAAACATTTCACAGGTGAAAGAAAGGTGGCTGAATCCTTTAAAAGAGCTGGTAGAAAAAATTAATGAAACATTTAGCAATTTTTTTAGTTCCATGCAGTGTGCTGGTGAAATTGATCTCCATACAGAAAATTAGGAAGACTATGATAAATATGGAATTCGAATTAGAGTCAAATTTCACAGTAGCACTCAACTACATGAATTAACTCCTCATCATCAAAGTGGAAGTGAAAGAAGCGTTTCTACCATGTTATACCTGATGGCACTTCAGGAGCTTAATAGATGTCCATTCAGAGTAGTTGATGAAATCAGTCAGGGAATGGACCCAATCAATGAACGGAGAGTGTTTGAAATGGTTGTAAATACTGCTTGTAAAGAAAATACATCTCAGTATTTCTTTATTACACCAAAGCTCCTGCAAAATCTTCCTTATAATGAAAAGATGACGGTGTTATTTGTCTACAGTGGTCCTCACATGCTAGAGCCAAACAGATGGAATTTAAAGGCTTTCCAAAGGAGGCGGTGCCGTATTACATTCACTCAGCCTTCTCAATAAAAGTAAAGGGCAAGAACTTTGGTACTTTTCTGTCAAATCCTATATATAAGTGTGGCTCAACTGAATAAAAGTTAGGAGATTCATTAAGACTAAAAGATCAGTTATTTTTGGAAACCCGCTATTAGATACAAATGGGTCGGTGAAAAGAGACCTTAATAACTTCTTTTTGTGGAACATCATCTGGTAGTAAAAATTAAGTCTTCTTGAGTCCTTAGCACTCTGACCATAAGTCACTGGGTCCCCATTGTCTTCTTGAGTCCTTAGCACTCTGATCATAAGTCACTGGGTCCCCATTTTCAAAAGTATTTGCTACTCAAATCAAAGGTACAGTGGAAGGGCTTATCAATTACAAGAAGTTTACTTGACATGGTAACCCTGAGCTTTAACTGCAAAGTAATTTTAACTGCTTTTAGAGTCTAAAGATGACTCTACAGCTTAAGTCACAGTTTCTCCCAGTGTTATATTTAATTTTTAAAATTTGATATGGAAATGTCTAGTCTAACGTATAGTAATAATTTACGGCAAATCTATTCATTTCTTCCTATTAAAAAGATTACCTTATCTCCACTAGGAAATGGAATTTTATGAGCCTTTAAAAAATGTTTTATGAAACTTGATACTATAATTATATTGGTATCTCAAAGGAGGGAAAAGTATTGGGGTTCAAAAATGGTAGCAGGACTTCTTTGAAATGCCACAAGGTGGCCACTAGATGATGCAAAAACTGCAACCAAAAGATTGACAGAGAATAAAATCAAGTGCCAAGGGTTTTTAAAGAATAACCCTGTAAAATGTGGGTGGGGTTTTTTGGGTTTTGGTGCTTTTTTTCCTTTTTTTAATTTAAAGTCAATTGTATTTTACATCTTAAATTTCTAAAGCATTTTCGTAATTATTTTTAGTAAGATTTTTCTTAAGATTTCATATACTGGTTTCTACAATTTATATTTGAAATTTCTCAGTGTTATGTAAAGAGTGAGGAAAAGCATTGATTTGTTTAAAACCATAATGTTTTTAGAATCTAAGCTTATACAGGTCCTAAAGCTTACAGTGTTGATCCTACCCCATTATCTTAGAAAATCTAGTTTAAACTGTTCTTTCAACATGAAAGAATTAGATGAGAAAATCATTTGTTTATCTCTGCTTTATACTAATTAACAGTGCCAAAACGGATTCTCTTCTTTTACATGTTGTAAAATAACAGACTAGATCAAGGACATATCTTTGAACAATGGACTGGGTCTGTGCCGGTAATAACAGTATTCTTTTTTTGACTTGGCAGCTTGACTAAATTGAAGAATTGCAGTCAATCTGGGTTTTGTATGTTCTTAAATAGCCACTGAAATTTATATTCTTGTTAGGTCAAAAAATAAACCTCTTACTTGGATATTTTCTCTTTAAAAAGCTATTTTTTTCTTCATAAAAATTTTAAAAGAGCCTTCCCCTCTTAAAGTAAGTCTAATGCATATACTATGAAAATATTTTAAAATAACATTTTTACTAGTGCAAACAACTCATGTAAACCTTGAAAACCTTGGTGACATATTAGTAAATGGATGTTGTTACCAAATGTTTTTGTTGTTTAATACTTCGTTTGCCACCAAAGTATCTTTACTAATATGTGCTTGGTGTGGTTTGTTTATTGTCTGAGTTAGTGCCAGGCATCTTACTTCTGCAAAATGATTATCAATGTGAAAAAGAAGTTTGAAGATTAGGTGTGTTTGAAAATAAAATGGTCAACTACCTTTCAGTTTACATATGCCAATAATTATTTCATACCTTGTTTATAAGCATTTCTCTCTTTCTAGTGGACAAATATTTGGTTTTACATTGAATGTTGAGCTGTGAAGAATAGTAAGTCTAGCACATTAGTCTCAGCCACTTGAAGCTTCACATATTTTCTGTAAAAGTTGATTTTAATTACATACAAATTGTAAAAACTTCAAATAACAGTCTGATTTGATGAATAAAATAGTTAAAACCTTAAGGTGACAAGCAAGTATTTTTAATGACAAAATCTTCATTGATTTGCCTAAGGAGAGAAATTAAAAGGTTTTTAGCATTAAGTAAAAGGAAAGATTTCTTGCTGCTTTCTAATTGTCTTTTGGACATGTGCTTATTTTCTTTGGAGTATGAATCTTTAGTGTGTAAAAAAATGTAATTTGAGGGAATTCCCTGGTGGTCCAGTGATTAGGACTCCATGCTTTCACTGCCGAGGGCCCGGGTTCAATCCCTGGTCGGGAAAGTAAGATCCTGCAAGCTGTGCAGTGAAAAAAAAAAAAAGTGTAATTTTGTCCTGCTATTGCGTGTGTGTGTGTGTGTGTGATTGGAAAAAAACTCGGTGGGAAATGCTACTTTGTTGGTAATAAATGCATATTTTCATATTCAAAAAAAAAAGAATCGATGATCTTGCAGATAAGGCACCCCTGTAGGTGCCTGCCAGCTGCCAGTTCCCTGGTCTGTCGCTCACGGACACCAAAGTGTCCTGGGCCTGCTGGGCTGTGTCCTCCTGGATTGGTTTTGCAGTTCTCCTTTGATTCCTTTAGCTTCCCAAACAAGGCTCTGGTGTTGCCAGCAAGTGCTGGCAAGAGGGGATAAGTGGAAGGGATTTCAGCTCAGCCCCGGGGGAAGAGCATCATCTTTCTTGGACATCCCTCCATCCCTCCAGGCTGTGTTGTCTGCCCTTAGGACATATAAGTCTGGGGCTCCTCCAGTGGCTGGTGCTACTTCTTCAGGTGCATGTCAGCTGGCTCAGGCTGCCCAGGGACCAGCATGTATATGGCTGGTGCCAGATCATCCCTATCAAGGCCATCAGCCTTTACTCACTCTCACCAGATTTAAGAGAAGCCCAAGGGGGGGTGAATCATCTTTGTAACCCATTCCTGTCTCCCCAGCCCTGGATGTCAAGTGGGGGAGTCAACATTATATTTAGCACTAATCTCCACAAAAGGAATTGACCAGAAATTGTGGCAGCAGGTTAGAAGCCAAGGGAGGCTAATTTGGGGAAACTGCCTGGAGGGGGTGACAACTTAAAAAGAGGAGGTGTCCCTACACAGGGACCACTGACCCTGGGAAACCCCAAATATGACCTCCTGTCTTGGGAGGCCCTCTGGCCTGCCCATCAGGCCGTTATCCCCTCCCAGGCCTTGTCTTCAGCCTCAGACCGAGGCTTGAAGAACTCAGCTCTTGTCATCCCTGGCTTCCTGGCCATGGTGGAAATAAAGGGGCCGGATCTGACTGCTCACCAGGGACCTTTAATAGCTAAGCAGCAGGAAGCAATACAGGGTGATGGAGGAAGTCTGGCCCATTTTGGGTCCAGCACTGCACATGGTCTCCATCTAGCCTCAGAGCCTTTGCTCTTCGATGGACTCAAGCCAACAAGCTGCCCGCCCCCGACCCCAAAAGACAGCTGGGAGCATGGCCCAAGAGAGATGCAGGAATGGGTGGGTTGCCTGACTTACCACCACCAGAGCCCAGCTGTGGTCCCAGCCAACCCAGGGGCTAAACCATATGGGCGCTTAGGAGAAGGAATTTGAGCAGGGATCAGTTTGGGTAGAGGTGGTTCTCCTAGAGCTTCATTCCTGGGGGTTGTGACCATCGGGCCAGGTGATCAGGCCAGCGACCATTTCCCTTTGAGCCAGACCCAGGATGGAGATTCCTCTGGGGCCCAGGGGACGAGAGCCAGAGCTGCCAGAGGCCTCTGGCCCCAGAAACCTCTGAGGAAGGGACCTGAGGATGCTTGAAATGCTGGGTCTGGCCTCCTTCAGAGCCAGGGTCTGGGCTGGACGCAAGCTGAGGCCGTGCCTTCTGGTGCCAGGACCAAGCAGGTGCTGGGACCAGCTGAGGCCACGGGAGAGCGCCCCACAGGAGCACCATGAGACAGCGCCAGCGTGCCACGCCCTCCCTGCAGCCCACCCATCCACCCTGCTGCACCTCTCCTCCAGGCAAGGCGCTGAGCTTCACCACAGTTCTCTCTGTCACACAGCCTCCTTCTTCGGAGAGAACCACCTGGAGGTACCTGTGGCCATGGCTCTGACTGACATAGACCTACAGCTGGAGTTTTCTACGTCCCAGCCCGAAGCCCTGCTTCTCCTGGCGGCAGGCCCGGCTGACTACCTCCTCCTGCAGCTCCACTCTGGACACCTGCAGGTCAGTGACATCTCCCTGCTGGACTCCTTCTCTAGCTTTGAGTGGCCCCCAACCGGCCGCGTGACCTTGTGGGAGTCACTTTCGCCTGCAGGTCTCAAGTTCCCCACTGTGAGATGGACAGAAGCATCCCAGAAGGTGTGACCTCCTCATGAACCAGCTCTGCCCTCCTGCTCTCTAGCCACACTTCTCACCACGATCCCTAGCCGGTCCTTTGCGTCCCGACCACCCTGGCTGCTTTCACTTCCCTGCCATCTCATGGTCTCTTGCTGCCAGGCTTTTGCTCACTACACTCCCTCTACCTGGTGCAAGCCTCACTCATTCCCTGCACCTGCCTAACTCCAGCCTCACCTTGAAGTCTCAGCATGGGCATCCCTTCCTCACCTGGACTGGGTCCCCTCTCCTGGGTTCCAGCACCCCCGTGCACTCCTCTGGCATAGCACCAATCACCCTGATGCACCACGGTCTGTCGATGATGGAACAACCAATACTGCCACAGCTTCCTCAGTTTTCTGTTTCATCCTTCAAGTCACCACAAGCTTTATTAGCAAAGAGTCTTCTGGCTCTCTCTTGAGGCTTCCCCCTAACCATGAAGAGTTTGAGAACCTGAGGTCTTAGTCCAAATTTGGGGGAGCCATCTGCTTCCACACCCCAGGGGAGAGAGGCCTCTGGTCCTCTCAGTCCCTCAGCTGCTTTCAGTCCATCTGATGCCGCCGTTGCTTCTCGCTGCCACAAGGTGTCACTGTTGAACACGGCCTGGTCCAACCTAGCACTGATGCTCTTCCTCCCTGCCAGGTATATTGACGCCACAGCCCTAGAAAGGTGCTCCATACGTGGACTCCCAAGGCCATACGTTCTTAGTGCTCTGCTCTTTCAGTTTCCATATTCTGCCACCACCCATTTTACCATCTGGTTGTGGGAACACCACACCAGAGCCGGCTCTGGTGTCAATGTCCTGGGGACAGAACCGTGTCTCTCTTCTCTCCCCAAGGACCTCCCCTTGGACAGGTCAAAACACAGAGCATCTGATTGGGCTCCCCATTTCCGAACAGTGAGCCTGGCTGCCTCAGTGACCCCACGGTGTTTTGCTCTACTTAGGGGGACTCATCAGGGGATTTCCAGGTGCCCATTATGCCAAGGGAAGAATCTTCTGTATTCCAAGGTGATTTTTCTAGCACCTCTCTCCCAAGGAAAGAGGGGAGACATAAAAGGATTTAGGCTGAATCTCTAGGAAAGCATGTTGCTGTATGACAGGTCTGTGTGGGCAGGGACCACATCGGATTCACATCGGGGTCCCCTGAGCCCATCCAGGCCTGGCACAGAGATCACTTTGGTGAGTGTCTGGGGGATGCATAAAGAGATGGCAGGAAAGGGAGAGGAGTGGCATGAGAAGCCTTTGTCCTAGGCCCTCTGCTCTGGGGACCCCAAGTGTGGGGGACCAGTTATGCTTTTACTGCAGAAGTGATGGATTCAGTGTGCCTCCCCCATCCCCCATTCCCACGTCTCTCCTCAGGTCAGATTTATCCTGGGCCAGGAGGAGGTGAGGATGCAGACCCTGGCAGAGACACTGCTGAGCGACTCCATTCCCCACACTGTGGGGCTGACCGTGTCAGAGAGCTGGGCCTTGTTGTCAGTTGATGGGCTCCTGAATGCCTCCGCCCAAGTCCAGCAGGCCCCCCTGGAGGTCCCCTATGGGCTCTTCCTGGGGGGCACTGGGAGCCTTGGCCTGCCCTACCTGAGCAGAGCCAGCCGACCCCTACGGGGTTGCCTCCACAAAGCCACCCTCAATGGCCGCAGCCTCCTTCGGCCACTGACCCCAGACGTGCCTGAGGGCTGTGCTGAGGAGTTCTCTGCTGGTGATGACGTGGCTATGGGCTTCTCTGGGCCCCACTCACTGGCTGCCTTCCCTGCCTGGGGCACTCGGGATGAAGGCACCCTGGAGTTTACACTCACCACACGGAGCTGGCAGGCGCCCCTGGCCTTCCAGGCAGGGGGCCAGCATGGGGACTTCATCTACGTGGACATATTTGAGGGCCACCTGCGGGCTGTGGTGGAGAAGGGCCAGGGCACCGTATTGCTCCACAACAGTGTGCCTGTGGCCGATGGGCAGCCCCACGAGGTCAGTGTCCACATGGATGCTCACAGGCTGGAAATCTCTGTGGACCAGTACCCCACACGTACTTCCAACCGTGGGGTCCTTAGCTACCTGGAGCCACGAGGCAGTCTCCTCCTTGGGGGGCTGGATGCAGAGGGCTCTCACCATCTCCAGGAACACCGCCTGGGCCTGGCTGTCAACGTCTCCCTGCTGGGCTGCCTGGAGGATCTCAGCATCAATGGTCAGAGATGGGGGCTCCGGGAAGCCTTGCTGACTCGCAGCATGGAGGCCGGCTGCAGGCTGGAGGAGGACGAGGAGGAGGACGCCTATGGCCCATACGAAGCTTTCTCCACCCTGGCACCCGAGGCTTGGCCGGCCATGGAGCTGCCTGAGCCCTGCTTCCCTGAACCGGGGCTGCCTCTGGTCTTTGCCAATTTCACCCAGCTGCTGACCGTCCGCCCGCTGGTGGTGGCCGAGGGCGGCACAGCCTGGCTGGAGTGGCGGCACGTGCAGCCCACGCTGGATCTGAGCGAGGCCGAGCTGCGCAAATCCCAGGTGCTGTTCAGCGTGAGCCGCGGGGCCCGACACGGCGAGCTAGAGCTGGACATCCCAGGTGCCCAGGCACGGAAAATGTTCACCCTCCTGGACGTGGTGAACCGCAAGGCCCGCTTCGTCCACGATGGCTCTGAGGACACCTCCGACCAGCTGGTGTTCGAGGTGTCAGTGACAGCTCGGGGGCCCGTGCCCTCCTGCCTTCGGAGGGGCCAAACTTACATCCTGCCCATACAGGTAAACCCCGT
>RJWK010048386.1:0-16954 GCA_004363435.1 Platanista minor
AAAAAAAAAAAAAAAAAAAAAAAAAGAGAGAAGAATCTTGAGATGTGTAAACTGGTGGCAAAGGCAAGAGAGAGGAGGAGACTGAAGTACCAGTGAGTGACAAATAAATATATATGCAAGACCTCCATGACTTGTAAAGTGCTATGCAAAATTAGTAATTTATTCTTCCCTCGGAGTCAAGAGGCTCTTTGGTCCAGTGCTGTGCGTGTTCAGGGCACTTAGGAGCAGCTGAAGGCGTCGAACATGAAGAGGAGGGGGATTAGAGAGCAGCTGCGGGTCTCTCTGGGCTGGCCAGGTGTGCACTGGGCTGCGTCAATGGGCTCCAGCCTCGGGGGCTGGTGGTAGTTTAGAGCTTCAGCGTTGATAGATATAGTAGGACTGAGATAAGCTATAAGTCCTGCTGTGAAAAACAGTTCACCATGTGGAAAGTATTTTTAGGTCTTTAGAGCAGAGGGCTTTATTGATACTGTTAGAAATTCACTGAACACAATTCTGAATTTGGAGACAATACATAGTAACTAACAGCATCCCTTAGAACGTACAGAGTTGGGGCTCTCTCTTGTGGTCGTTTGGGGTCAGTTTCTAGTGGAAACATCCAGCTCCCCCTTCAGGTTGGTATCCAACAAGGTTCAGTTCACTTCCAAGCTCTTGCTATGGGGACATCAGTTATTAATAAACAAACACTCGCCTGGAATGTTATGGTCATCCTGCCAGGCAGGCTCCCAACTTTCTGGTCCCTGTCAGACACCAGCTAGTGCTTCACAGCATGACCTGCTGAGAGTGGCACTAAACACTAATTGTGTATTTAAGTCCTCTGTGTGTTTTGCTCCTCTTTATCCAAGAATACTGGTTAAAAAATGTCTGAACAGAGAGCAGCCTGTTCATGTGAGGGAGAAATTATACATGGGAGGCATTGCCAAGCATGTAAAATTTGCCATACTGAGTCATTGAGGGTGACTTAGCGTTCTTCCTTTTTTTTTTTTTTTTTTTAAATTTATTTATTATTTTTGTCTGCGTTGGGTCTTCGTTGCTGCACGCGGGCTTTCTCTAGTTGCGGCGAGCGGGGGCTACTCTTCCTTGCGGTGCGCGGGCTTCTCATTGCAGTGGTTTCTCTTGCTGTGGAGCACGGGCTCTAGATGCACAGGCTTTAGTAGTTGAGGCTCGCGGGCTTCAGTAGTTGTGGCTCGTGGGCTCTAGAGCGTAGGCTCAGTTGTTGTGGTACACGGGCTTAGTTGCTCCGCGGCATGTGAGATCTTCCTGGACCAGGGCTCGAACCCGTGTCCCCTGCATTGGCAGGTGGATTCTTAACCACTGCGCCACCAGGGAGGCCCTAGCTTTCTTCTTAAATCTTTGGAAATTTCTTTTCCTCTAGTGAAGACAACCTATGAGGCAGGTGATTATCCTGACAGTTTCTGGCATTGTATTCTGCTTTTTATTTTGGTATATTTTGCCACTGATTTTGAGTATAGAGTTGTAACTATTTTCTATAGTATTATTCATATTTGATCAGCATGCTATAATTATTTTTTTAAAATATGACAACTTAAAAGCTCTCTGTAAGGTTTGATTTCATTCAGGACAGATTATTTCTTTTGAATTACATCTCCAATCTTATAATGGTGATAACAGGTTTTACTAATAGAAATTTGTGTTAAGGTAAAATTTTTTCAGAATGCTAGTTACTAGAATTCATCAAACCAAAACAGTCCTACTATGTGGTAGGCCCCAGACTAGGTTCTAGGGAAACATATAAATTTAACACTATTTCTGTTCTCAGGGATCTTGCTGTTCCGATGGCATTTTGCAAAATGTGTTTTGCAGATACTAGTTAAATTGACCAAGATACTAGTTAAATTGACCAAGATTCCTTGGTCAAACAAATTGGAAAAATATTGCTTGCTTCATCTCCAGTGATCTTAGAGAGTCTCATTGTACACAAGTATATTATTATGGGTAAGAGCAGTCCTATAGTAAAGAAAGCTCTTTACTAAAAGAACCCTTAAAAAAAGCTCTTTGTATATGTTTATTTCAGGGTTTCTCAAATTCATATCACACAGAAGCTCTGTGTATGTGTGTGCATGTGTAAAAGTTTTTAACATCTTGAGGACCCTTTGGAACAGCATCACCCAATAGAACTTTCTACAGTGATAGAAATGTTCTATATCTGCGCTGTCCAATACAGCAGCCACTAGCCCCATGTGGCTGTTGAGCACCTGAAATGTGGTTACTATGACTAAGGAACTGAATTTTTAATGTTATTTAACTCTAATTTAAACTTAAACAGCCGTATGTGGCTAGTGGCTTCCCTATTGGACAGTGCAGCTTTGGGAGCTACTTTGAGAAATATTGATCTAAAGTTGTGTTTTACTTATTTATTCTACAAACATTGACAAGTTGATGGTGGCCACTGAGTAAAAGCACCCTGGTCCTTTTTTTTTTTTTTAACATCTTTATTGGAGTATAACTGCTTTACAACATTGTGTTAGTTTCTGCTGTATAACAAAGTGAATCAGCTATATATGTATACATATATCCCCATATCTCCTCCCTCTTGCGTCTCTCTCCCACCCTCCCTAAGCACCCTTGTCTTCAAGGAGCTCCTAGTTTGCTGGGGGCAGCAGGTACCCACTGTGTAATGATGGGTCTAAGGGGATTACTTGGAGCACCGAGAAAGGAATTCAGCTTTGGGTGGTGTCCTGGAGGTATCCTAGAGAATGGGTATGTGTATTGGAATTCACTCCCCATTGTATGTCTCCAGTTCTTGTCCAGATAAAATCACCCTTGGTAGGAGTTGCAGGGTTAGAGTAACGTGGCCTCACTCGTGTCCATTCTTCTGCCCACCAGCCGTCAAACCTTGTACTATACGGAGGACAGTGTGTGGCAGGTGAACATGAAACATGGCCCCTTTGAATACCCCCAAATCATCTTCTTAGTGGGCTTATGCTGGTGCTGTCAGTCATAGTGAGTTTGATGGAAGCAGGGATGGGCACAGTGCCTGGTGTTACTGCCTCTGGGCTTGTGGAAGGCCTCTTGAAGGGGTTGAGATTTTAGGAGCAACTTTAAGTGTCTGTGTGTTGTTCCTCTCAGACACCAGTTGTCTGAACTGTATCTTTCTTCTTTCCCTCCAGATGGTGTCCTATTCCTCCGTCCTCACAGCTATCAGTAAGGTATGACCATATCCACTCACAAGCTAGATGGGGGATGGGGGGGACAGAGATATGGTAGTGACAGATGGGGCCCCACCTCCTTGACTGCTCTGATCGAGTGACCTCTATGGCTGGGCAGGCAGCACAGCATGCCTCTGGCTGGCATGGCTGCCTTCCATTAGAGGGAGGGGGATCCTAGGAAGTGGGCACTGGCAATTAGGAGCCAATTTCCAATGTTGAAAGGCTGCCGAGTCTGAAACCTGGGGTTGGAGGAAAGATGAGCAGGACTCCTGAATGCGCCAACTGCCTCATGTTTGAGACTGGGGGGTGACTGGGACACCCCGTCGCATCGCCACTGTTCTCTCCACAGTTTGATGACTTTTCCCGGGACCTGTGTGTCCAGGCTTTGCTGGATATCATGGACATGTTTTGTGACCGACTGAGGTAATGGCAGGGATGAGGAGCTCACAACCTTCCAGCATCATCTTAGCATAAAGGAGAAGCTCCCAGCCTTTAGGCTCAGACCACCTCTGTTGGTTCCCACACTTCATCCCACCTGCTCGTCTGCTCCCACCCATCCACATCTTTTTCTACTTACTCCCTTAGGACTAAAGTGCCTCTTCTCTATTTGGAGTAGCTCATTTGAAATCTTATCCAGTGAAAGCCAACAGGGCAGTCTTCCCCAGGACTTTGCAAGCTTCCCAACTTCCTTCCCTAGTAAGGGAGTGCCAGGCGCTCTGCGGAACATGGGTGTGGGTCGGATTTCAGCCTTTGGATCAAAGACAGATTTTGCATCCTTTCCCGGTAGCTGTCACGGCAAAGCGGAGGAGTGCATCGGGCTGTGCCGGGCCCTTCTCAGCGCCCTCCACTGGCTGCTGCGCTGCACCGCAGCCTCTGCAGAGCGGCTCCGGGAGGGGCTGGAGGCCGGCACCCCAGCGGCTGGTGAGAAGCAGCTTGCCATGTGCCTGCAGCGCCTGGAGAAGACCCTCAGCAGCACCAAGAACCGGGCCCTGCTCCACATCGCCAAACTAGAGGAGGCCTGTATGTCCCCTGGTTCCCTGAGCCCTACCCGTCACTGCTCCCATAGCCGGTTCTTTAATTGAGAGGGGAGAGGCAGGATGCCATCCCACTTTTTTCCAGAAGGATCTGAAATCATCCCACTTCCTTTTTTTTCTCCCCATAAGCATTGCATACATCCCAGGGACTTGGGCAGGGTGGCACCCGAGCCAATCAACCAACAGGTATTTACTGAGCATTATTGTATGCCCAGCACTGTGCCAGGTGCTGGGGGTGGGGGCGGGGGGCTACCGAAGGGGCATGTGGCAGGGTCCCTGCCCTCAACAAGTGTACATGCTAGTGGGGAGCAAGGCTAGTACATAATATACATGGAAAAAACGAGAGGACAAGACAAGCACACCATCCATCGCTGTGTTTGTCTCCATGTTACTCATCTGAAAGCAAATAACTTTTGTGTTTGAGTGCTGCCTAAAGCATCCCTTTAAATGCAGTGCCTGCCTGCTGCCAGGCCTGTTGAGCCATACGCCTCTCAACTCAAGTGCAGATGTTAAATGTTGGAACCCTCCAGAGCCTGGGATCAGACAGATCACATGGTGGGAGGAAAGACCGGGTATTTCTGGACATGGGGCCTGAAGGCCACGGTCTTGCTGATGAGGCTTGGGACTACCTAAGGATCTCTTGTTCACCAGTAACAAGAATGCTGGAATGGGTTACACCCAGGTCTTTAGGACCTGGTTGAAGAACTTGTTATAGGATTAGTATATTTATTACTTCTCAGAATATGGTTATTGGCTGTGAAAAGTCCAGAAAGGTGATCACTATGTAAAAATGGGCTATGTTGACAGTTTATCTATTTTGAGCGCTTGACGAATGTTTATTGGCTGAAAAATGAATGAATTTTTAACTTAATTTTATTGGATCTCAGGTCTTATCTTTTTGTTTTTTTTTTTTCCCCCTATGCTACATGGAGGTTAATGGGCTAGTTGGTGCCATTATTCATCATTTGACCCTCTGGAAGTGTAACTAGGATAAGTGACTTATAAGTGCCAAGCTATGTGGTACAGACCATGAGTTCAGGCATTTAGGAGTAAGAGGTCAGTGGGTTGGACCAGTTGGGTGAGTTGTTAAAGGAGCTGGGGCCTGAACGCAGACTCGCAGGATAGTGAGGTGTGAGGGGAGAAGGTGAGTCGGAGGGGCTTTTCAGAGGGGAGGACAGTGAGAGCAAAGGCACAGACAGGGAGCAGGTGAGCACAGGAGGCTGTTGAGGAATCCAGCTTGACTGGGGTGGAGAGCGGTGGCCGCTTGCAAGGCTGGCCCACTCTCGAAATGATTTGTGGTCACCTCCCTGTTCTGGCTACTGGACTGCGAGCCCCCTGGGCCTCTCTCTGTCACTGCCTGCCTCTTCTGCCGTACCTAGTTTCTGAAGTCAGCTGTGGGCGACCCCTAAGGAATCGGGCTTCTGGGAACCGTTTCTAGCGGCTTCATCATTGGTGCTCACCCCCCTTCTGGAAACAGTGCATGCTGCCCTCAGGCCCCTAGCCTCCATGCCATCCTCGGGGGAAGCCTCCCTGCGTGGTTTTTGTGGGCCCAGGGGGTGCCAAGTCAAGGAGTTTGGGGCCAGTCTCTCTCTCTCCTCTGCTCCCCATGATTCTCTGCGTTTTCTTTTCTCTGCCAGCCTCCTGGACTGCCATCGAGCACTGTCTCTTGAAGCTTGGGGAGATCCTGGCCAATCTCAGCAACCCCCAGCTCCGGAGCCAGGCTGAGCAGTGTGGCACGCTCATTAGGAGGTACCTGCTCCCAGGGTGATCCGGTGAAGGGAGAGAGGAAAGGCCCGGGTATGGGTGGGAAGATGTGGCCTCTGGCCCTGACCCCTCTGCTCTCACCTCCTCTCTGACTCTCCCTTACCCCCCGCACACTGTCCCCTCTGTGTCCCCTCAGCATCCCCACCATGCTGTCCGTGCACTCTGAGCAGCTGCACAAGACTGGCTTCCCCACAGTCCACGCGGTGGTCCTGCTTGAGGGCACCATGAACTTGACCGGCGAGACACAGCCCCTGGTGGAGCAGCTGATGATGGTGAAACGCATGCAGGTGGGAGGCCAGGGCTGCTTCTCTGTCCCCGGGGCGGGCTGGCTGTGCGGGGGCGGGAGGGAGGATTCTTCTGGTCTTTCAAGGGAGAAATAGGGTTTCTCCTAATTCGTGGTGGAACGTGCATGGTTCTGTCAGGTGGAATGGTTCTGCCCTGTCACCTGCTGTCCCTGGTTCTTGCACAAGAATCGGGGAGGTACCTGTGCTGCCCTCCTGTGACTCACTGGCCCCCGGGGGTCAGGAGATGGGAGGGGGGTGGGCACCCTCTTACGCTGTCCCTTGGGTCTTCCCACAGCATATCCCCACCCCGCTTTTTGTCCTGGAGATCTGGAAAGCCTGCTTCGTGGGCCTCATAGAGTCTCCTGAGGGCACGGGGGAGCTCAAGTGGACAGCTTTCACTTTCCTCAAGGTACCTGGGACGTGGGAGCCACGGAGAGCCAGTCTCAGAATGGTTCTCAGGAAGAGCGGAGACACCCTGGACCTTTGCCCCACATTTCTCCCCGCTGACTTCATGCCCAGCTTGCCAGGTCCCCCAGCACAAGTTGCCCTGATTTTCGCTGAAGGTCCCAGGGCTGTTCAGCCTGCTTGGCAGGCCTCTGCCATGTCTTGGCCCACAGGTGCTGGGAGCTTGGTCATCAGCCATGTTGGCACGGGGCAGCTCCGGGAGCCCACTTTCACTTAAAGCATTTCCTTGTTGAGCCACGGAAGTGAGGGGTTCCTGGGCCCTGCAGGCTGAGGGCAGCGGGCGCTTGGGTAGACGTCAGCTTTCTCATTTGGCTCTTTGAGTGCTTTCACTTCCAGGGCAGGAGTGTTCCTGTCTCAACCCAGAGCAGGGGGACGGAAGGGATGCCTTTCGTTCTGGGTGAAAGACAAGAAATTGAGCTTCCTGTTTTTCCCCCTGCCTCACCCTCTAGATTCCACAGGTTTTGGTGAAGTTGAAGAAATACTCCCATGGGGACAAGGTAAGTTAAAGAAATGAGATGGGGAGTTGGCATGGGAACAGGTGAATCCTTGTTACAGCTCTGGAGAAACAGGGGCAAGGGAAGGGTCAATTGGCCCTACCTGGGCAGTAGTGCGTTCTTGTGCTGGGGAGGGCTGGAAGCGGGGGTATCCCCTGAGCATCTGCGGGCATCCACGCACAGAAGGCAGCCAGGCTGCTCCGGAGGCGAGGGTGCCCGAGATGACCAGGGCCGAGATGGCAGGGAGCAGTGATACCCCATACTGTCCTCGTCCAGTCGCTGGAAGCCAGCAGTGGGCCCGGCCGACCTGTAGGCTGTTATACCCAGCAGGGTGTCTTTATGAGCCTGCATCACGGGCCATGGGTGGAGCGGAGGACCTGGAAGCCAGATGGCAGTTTCCGTCTCTTTGCAGGACTTTACCGAGGATGTCAATTCTGCTTTTGAGTTCCTGCTAAAGCTCACGCCCTTGCTGGACAAAGCTGACCAGCGCTGCAAGTATGAGGTCCCCTGCTCACCTTGCTGTACTGGAAGGAGTCCTGGCTCTTTCCCTGCTCTTTGTGCCAGATCTGCACCAGGGGACTGGCTCCTTGTTCCTCCTCTCGGCAGGGGCAGGAGGCAGCAGCCCCGTGGTTGCCGAGTGCCCAAGCCCTTCTGCCTTCCCTCAGGCACTCAAAATGCTCTTCACCCTAGAGGAGGGAGGATGTTGGGCAGGGCCTCACGGCTCCCCCTCAGTAATCCCTGCAGTATGCCTAGGCCCCCATCATCTTTTTCCCTCACAGCTGTGACTGTACAAATTTCCTACTCCAAGAATGTAGCAAGCAGGGGCTTCTGTCTGAAGCCAGTACGAACAACCTCATGGCCAAGCGGTAAGTATGAGCTCCCGGGCTGGCCCAAGGGCCCCTTGACCACCCGCCTCATGTCCAGACTGGGCTGCTGGGTGCCTTTTCCCTCCTGTCGAGGGTTTGAGTGTGGGTGACGGGAGCCACACCTAGGGTTACCAGGGACAGGAGACGCTGATTTCTGCAAACCAGGGTTTTCCTCTCGCCCTCCTTTGTGATCAAAGTAGAAATCGTAAAACTTCCTTCAGTCTTAAATGAACTTTCAAAATAGATATAATGACTAGAGATGGTTTGAAGCAATTGCGACACTGGATGCACTTTCATAAGCATCACCCGAGCCCAGTGGTGCTTACGGGGTTCGCGCCTTCTCTGTGCCTCTGCTTCTGGGCCTGGACTAAGGAGAGTGTCAGGAATTCATTTCTGTTCCCTTACCTTCTCCTGTGGCCACAGCAAAGCAGACCGGGAGCACGCACCCCAGCTGAAATCAGATGAAAATGCCAACATCCAGCCCAACCCCGGGCTGATCCTCCGCGCGGAGCCCACCGTCACCAACATCCTCAAAGTGAGTGCGCTGTTCCCTTGCCACCAGGGGCATACCTTCCCTCTTTCCAGTTTCCCTCTTCTTCCAGATAAGTAAATAGGCCACGGACCTCTCTCTCTTCTCGTTACTTTGGAAGTAGAGAAAGGGGAAAGGTGAGGGGTTCGCCCCTGGAAACAAGTGTTTGTGGAGTTTCACTGGTCAGCCAGGCGCTGTGGTGGGTGTGGAAACAGCGCTGAATCACACAGCAGAGACCTCGCCCATCCTGACTCCAGTGCCATCGTCCCAGTTTAGTCGAGAGGAATGGATTGGAGAGCAAAGAATTTAAGGAACGGATTTCCAGATTGGAGTCAGATGTCGATTAAACGGCAGGTCCTGGTATCCTGTTTAATGGAGACATGCAGAGAGAGAAACTGTGGCTCGGCTGTGTCTGGGGGGTCTTCAGTGTTCTTCAGGACTTGATTTCCTGTCTCGTCCCCAGACAATGGATGCAGA
Organism: Platanista minor; assembly: GCA_004363435.1. Classification (NCBI taxonomy): domain Eukaryota; kingdom Metazoa; phylum Chordata; class Mammalia; order Artiodactyla; family Platanistidae; genus Platanista; species Platanista minor. The sequence continues at coordinate 9,081 of RJWK010048386.1, forward strand.
CCACTCCAAGTCCCCGGAGGGGCTGCTAGGGGTCCTGGGCCACATGCTGTCTGGGAAGAGCCTGGACTTGCTGCTGGCTGCTGCTGCGGCCACTGGGAAGCTTAAGTCCTTTGCCCGGAAATTCATCAAGTAAGGAAGCCTGAGCCCCTGACCAGGGTCTGGGAGGCATGTGTGAAGGAGGAGGTGGTGGGGACTTCCCGGGTGGCCCAGTGGCTAAGACTCTGTGCTCCCAATGCAGGGGGCCAGGGTTCGATCCCTTGTCAGGGGACTAGATCCCACGTGCCGCAACTGAAAGATCCCGCATGCTGCAATGAAGATCCCATGTGCCGCAACTAAGACCCGGCACAGCCAAATATAAATAAATGAACGTTAGAAAGAAAGAAAGCGAAAAACAGGAGGAGGTGGCAGAATAAGGGCGAGGCGCTGGGGCCTGAGTCTCCCCAGAGACGCCAAGGCAGAGCATCCCAGCTGGAGACCTGGGGGAAGGGCCCGTTCCCTGGACATGAAGTGCTGTTTTCTCTTCCGCTGAGGATGGAGTGGAGGTGTTTGGCAAGGTGACGAGGTGTTGCACAACAGATGTAGAGGGATTGTGTTCATACCCACTTATTAATAAGGGACTCTCAAATTCTGCTGACTTTTCGTATTGACCTGGAATTCGATGTATAGAATGTTGTTCCATTCAGCGAGCCATTCTCTAGGCCTTGGAAATCTTTTAAAAATAGAAAGAGTTCTTTCTATAGCAATGGTGTTCCTTTTAAGTTGAACCCATAATTCAGACTCTAGTGACCGCCTCTCTGAGTGGGCAGAGCCCCTGACCCCAGCCGCTGCCCAGCCCTTGCTTGCCCTGGTTGATGCGACCTGTCTCCATTCCTTCTGCAGTTTGAACGAATTCACGACACACCGTAGTGAAGAAAGCAGTAAGTCGGCTCCACACACCCCCAGACCCAGTGGTGCTGAAGGAGGGGTGGGGAGGGAGAGAACAGGGCGGGGAAGAGGACGCTTTTGCTCATCCTGGGGAGGCTGTGTTCTCCCCTAGGGAGGACTGACTGAAGCTTCTGGGGAGCCTTGAAAGAGGGTCATGCTGGGAAAAGCATTCTTCCCAAACCACCCTTTGTCTCTCTCCTTTCCCCCGTTGGGGGAAAGGCGGGTTCAGGAGTCTTTGGTTCCAAGGAAGGGATGATGTTCCAACTGAGACCCAAGAAAAGGATTCTGAGCCTCAGAGCTTTGAAGGAACCACTCGGTCCCTGACCTTCCTTGAGGCAGATCCTGAGCCCCTCCCGACCCAGACAAGGCCTTTGGGCCCCTGCCCTAGGCTGGGGGTCAGCCTTTTCATCCTTCGCAGCCAAGGCGGCCTCAGTTCGAGCCTTGCTCTTTGACATCTCCTTTCTCATGCTGTGCCACGTGGCCCAGACCTATGGCTCAGAGGTGAGTTGACGGGGAGCAGTCAGGACTGGGGCGCTTGGGACAAAGAGGAAGGTAACAACCAGTAACTCTCCCCACCTCACCCCCCGACCCCACCCCCGTCAATGTCCCAAGACAGTTCGTTCTCCTGGCTGCAGAAATCAGATGCCCCCGCCCCAAGTCCATAGAGGCCCCCTTGTCATGTCCCGCATCCTTCAGTTCCACACCCACCACTAGGTGGCAGCATAGCCCCTGTCTTTCTCCCTCAGACCAATTTGTCCCCCGTCCTTCAGGCTGGGAGCGGGGGAAGCCACTGGGCAGGAAACTGAGGTGCAGGGTGCTGCACCTCCCCACCCCCTCCTTTCTCAGGTGATCCTGTCCGAGTCAAACACGGGAGGAGAGGTGTTCTTCTTTGAGACCTGGATGCAGACCTGCATGCCCGAGGAGGGAAAAATCCTGAACCCTGACCACCCCTGCTTCCGGCCCGACTCCACCAAAGTGGAGTCCCTGGTGGCTCTGCTCAACAATTCCTCGGAGATAAAGCTGGTGTCAGTGGCCTGGGCGCCCACTCCAAGGGTGGTAGTGTGGGTAGGGCCCAGACCCTCTCCCTCAGCCCATCCCACGCCCCCCCAGTGGTGACTTTTCTCCCATTCCCACCCTCTTGTAGGCAGATGAAGTGGCATGAAGCCTGTCTCAACATTTCGGCGGCCATCTTGGAAATCCTCAATGCCTGGGAGAATGGGGTGCTGGCCTTTGAGTCCATCCAGGTAGCCCCACCTTTCCAGCAGCCTTCTCTCTTCCCTGAGACACAGAGGCAGTCTTCGATAGCTTGTTAGATTTCATAAGAACGAAAAGGCCCTTAATCCAGGAGCCTGTGTGTGGTTCTTGATCTTTCTTGTAGTCATAGTCTTAGCTGCTCCCTCCCCCCGCAGGGAACTTGGGGAAAATCAGACTTGTGGTGAAAAGAGGCGTGGAACATGGCCCTGGATCCCACTGCCGCGCTGAGCTGCCCACCGAGGCTGGGGCAAGTGGTGGCCAGGGAAGGGGAGAGCGTGGCCCCATCACCCTTTCCCTCCCCCCGCCCCACCCCCCAGAAAATCACCGATAACATCAAGGGGAAGGTGTGCAGCCTGGCAGTGTGTGCTGTGGCCTGGCTTGTGGCCCACGTGCGGATGCTGGGGCTGGACGAGCGTGAGAAGTCGCTGCAGATGATCCGCCAGCTGGCAGGGCCGCTGTACAGCGAGAACACCCTGCAGTTCTACAACGAGAGGTCAGCGGCCCACCCCCTCCCTTCTGGAACTCTGCAGGTCTGTCCTGAGAAGCCAGCGCTTCCAGAAACCACTCTCTTCTGCTTCTCTTACCTTCCCAAACATGCCGCTCACCTGCTCACTCTCTTCCTCACTCACTCACGTTCTCAATCACGTCTTCACTCACTGACTCAGCAACGCCTAGTGTGTGTCTCTGTGCCGGGAGTGTTATTATCCAGCACCTGCTGTGTGTGTGCGCGCCAGAACTACAGACCCCACGTGGCTATGATTCCTGCCCTCAAAGGGCTCGAGTCCTGGGGAGCTGGCTTGCTAGAACGGAATGGTTGTCTTAGCTCTGTCACTCTTCAGGAACTGTGAGCCCATCTGTAGATTTTATAGGCCTTGGGCCTGTCCACCCCCTCCCTACCCTGCCCCTCCAGGCCCAGCTATCTTCTGTGCCATTTTCCTGCCTGGGCTTTTCAGGGACTTGGAGGACCTCCCTAGCGACTTCAGCTGTGTTGAGTTCAGTGGTGTTGGTTCATTTGCCCATCCAATAAGCTCTTTAAAAAAAATATGGTAAAAAATACATAACATAAAGTTTACCACCTTAACCATTTTTAAGGGTACAGTTCAGTAGTGTGTTAAGTGTATTCACACTGTTGTGAAACAGATATCCAGAGCTTTTTCATCTTGTAAATCTGAACCTGGACCCGTTAAACAACACCCCTTCCTGTCCTTCCCCCAGCCCCTGGCAACCACCGTCCTATTTTTGGTTTCTATGAATTTGAGTTCTTTAGGTACCCCATGTAAGTGGAGTCATGTAGTGTTGGTCTTTTTGTGTCGGGCATATCTCACTTTGTGTAATGTCCCCAGGGTTCAACCATGTCATTGCATGTGTCAGAATTTCCTTCCTTTTTAAGGCTGGATCGTATGTGTATACTACGTTTTGCTTATCCATCCCTTGGTTGCTGGACACGTGGGTTTCTTTCACTTCTTGGCTTTTGTGAATAGTGCTGCTGTGAACGTGGGCATGCACCAAGCAATGAGTTGTGAGTGATGACCCACAAGGTAGCCATCAGGATGTCTTTTAAGAGAAGTGGAAACACTGAGCTGAAATGAGGTTGGGAGGGTCTGTAAACTCCCACCTCCTCTTTATTACTCCCCTCCCTCATCATCCTCCCCGCAAAAGTCATGGACTGTTTTCTGTGACGTAATCCATTCTAAGCACCCTGACTCCTATCTGGGAAATCTGTGGCTCCATCATGCAGGTGGAAATAGTGGCCGTGAAAGTCATAGTGACTTTCCCAGAGCCACCCAGTGTTCCCCGAACGGTTAGCGCTCAGGCCCAGGCCTGCATTCACTGTCAAAGACTCTTCATGAGAAAATTCCTGGGTATACACTTATATTTGCCCAGCTACCAATGGCCGGGAAAAGTCTTGTGGGGCAGCCCTTGGGCCCATGTCCTGGAAGTAACAGTTACTTTGGGAGGAGGCCAAGGCTGGGTGGGGAACCCCCGCAAACACTCAGCTTAGAGGGAAGTGATTGTATTTATTTATGCCAGAGGATTGTCAGGGCCCAGGTGTGGGGGATGGAGGAAGTTGGAGAGAGAGAGTGAGAGAAAGTATGAATGAATATATTGCTAGAATGACCTGGGGGAGGCAAGTGCCCCCGCCCCCCGTAGGCTGGTGCCGGAGCAGGACTCGTGGGGTCAGGTCTCCTAGGGGTTTGCAGCTTCCCCTTGTCTCCTCCCTCAGCATAGAATGGGGTTAATTCCGTAACCCGAGTCCTGGGAAGAGTCGGGCCTGCCTGTTCCTGCCCCCACCCCAGCCAGCTATTGAACCTGCTGCTGCCTGAACCACAGGCCCTCCCGCCTCCCTCCCCCCATCAGGGTGGTGATCATGAGCTCCATCCTGGAGCATATGTGTGCGGACGTGCTGCAGCAGACGGCCACACAGATCAAGTTCCCATCCACGGGCATGGACACCATGCCCTACTGGAACCTGCTGCCCCCCAAACGACCCATCAAGGAGGTGCTGACGGACATATTTGCTAAGGTGCTGGAGAAGGGATGGGTGGACAGTCGCTCCATCCACATCTTTGACACCCTGCTGCACATGGGAGGCGTCTACTGGTTCTGCAACAACCTGATTAAGGTACTGGGGTCGGGGGTGGGGGTGGGCTGGGGGGAGCAGGCGTCCTCAGACCGCTGGAGACAGCTGACAAAATGCCTGACAGGACCAAGCGTGGTCTGGTTCTCTGGCTTCCCACCCCCCAGCCCAGTCGGCTGGGCTTCTCTGCGAGGCCCACTGAATGCAGAGAAGATTCCTTGGACTCCAGAGGCCGGTCCTCGCCTCGGGAGCTCCTGGGGTCTGAAGGGAGTTGCAGGACGTCATCGCCCACGTTGAGGGCCCTCAGCGCCTCTGTCCTCCTCTGCCCCGTCCTTCCAGGAGCTGTTGAAGGAGACGCGGAAGGAACACACGCTGCGGGCGGTGGAGCTGCTGTACTCCATCTTCTGTCTGGACATGCAGCAAGTGACCCTGGTCCTGCTGGGCCACATCCTGCCTGGCCTGCTCACTGACTCCTCCAAGTGGCACAGCCTCATGGACCCCCCTGGCACCGCTCTCGCCAAGTAGGATTTTGTGGAGAGCCTTAAGCCCCCCCCAGCCTGGAGTGGGGCACCCTGCCTGGGCCACCCAGGAAGCTGGGCTGTGGGGAAGCCCTGTCGGGTGGGGCCTGATCAGCATGGGCACAGAAACCGCGTTGGGGCCTCTTTGATTTTACCCCCTTTTCCTGGACCCCTTTGCCAGGCTGGCCGTCTGGTGTGCCCTGAGTTCCTACTCTTCCCACAAGGGGCAGGCATCCTCCCGCCAAAAGAAGAGACAGCGCGAAGACATTGAGGTAGGATAGGGGCCCCTTCCCCCGTTCATTGCCCTTGTGCTTGTTCAGCAGATGTTCACTGAGCCTCTTCTGGTAAGAGGCGCCTTCCCGGGCACAGGCAGCCAGGCATGGTCCCTGCCTCTGGGCCACTGTGTCAGGGGTGACTGTGTGGCAGGGTCTCTCCCTAGGGTAGTGGAAGGGGCGAGGAGAGGGAAGCTGACCCCCTGGAGATGCTGCCTGCGGCCTATGGGGGCTTGACTCCGAACTGAGCTTCAGCCCTCTTCCCAGTGCGGGAAGATTTGGGGATGCAGCTGTGGGTAACAGTGGCTCTCCTGCCCCCCAGGATTACATCAGCCTCTTCCCCTTGGATGACATGCAGCCCTCGAAGCTGATGCGACTGCTGAGCTCCAATGAGGAAGATGCAAATATCCTTTCGAGTCCCAGTGAGTGTGTGGACAGGGGCCGGGCGGGCTGTTTCCTTTCCCGGGAACTCACTCCTGAGAGCCGCTCTGCATCTCGCGGGCTGGTCAGAGAGGCTGTGGTAGGAGCCTGCCCCATTCTGTCCCCTACAGCTGCTCTGTTTCCTATCCTCGAGCGACCAGAGGTCGCTGTGGATCACTCCCTGAGGGCTGAAGCTCTTCTGTCCAGATCCCATCCCAGCCCGGGGTGCGTAGTTGATCCTTCCCCGCTCCTCATGGCAGTGAGTTCACTGCCTTGGGCACAGTCTGTGCCACTGACTCACAGCTCTGACCTTCCTTCCCCTGAAACAGGCCCCGAGACCTGGAGCAGGCCTGGGCTGGTACTTGGGACTGCTCCCCACTCTTCCTGCCTGGAGAGCACCCCGACTCCACCTGCTTCCCTAGATGTCATCGCCTCTCCCTGCTAAGGGCTCTTCCGTGGCATTTAATTTTTCCTGTTTCCAGAGATTTCTCCTGAGCCTAGAAGTTCCTCTGAGGTCTTTTAGGAACTAGGGGACCAATTGTGCACTTGAACAGAGGAAAGATGCTATGACCTTTGGCTAGCTACTTAGCAAATCTTAGTCTCAGCTTCCTTGTCTGTAAAATGGAGACGTGAGGATTAGTGGATTCATCCATAGGCAGCCCGCACATTGGCACCTGGCGGTGCTGACCAGATAGATGGTAGTTCTCTCTTACCTGCTTGTGGGGAAGCCTGTAGTTGGGGCCCGTGTGACTGGACCCAAGCATCTTCTCCGGCCAGGCCCTCCACCCCCGACAGGTGAGGGCTCCCGTGGGCGGCGGTTCGGAACGCAGGAGGCCGTTTGCTCAGTGCCCCTCGCTTGCCCCACAGCGGACCGGTCCATGAGCAGCTCCCTGTCGGCCTCCCAGCTTCACACGGTTAACATGAGAGACCCGCTGAACCGAGTCCTGGGTGAGTCCTCCCCCCACACCCCGCTCCCCACCCTCCTCCCCTCTGCCCTCCGTCTCCCCTGATTGCCAGCTCTCCTGTCTCCCCGAGGCCCCCGTCTCGTCCCTCTCGGGCTCCCCCCAAGCTTTCCTTTGTACTTTCTCTTTTTGACGCCCCCATTTGGGGGACGCCCTCAGCACTTCTTTCTTCTCCCAGAATCTGACCTCTTCCCAGCCCTTCTCACGGAGTTATTCTCCTTCCCCCCGCCACCCTTTCCTCACAGCCAACCTGTTCCTGCTCATTTCCTCCATCCTGGGCTCTCGGACCGCCGGCCCCCACACGCAGTTTGCGCAGTGGTTCATGGAGGGCTGCGTGGACTGCCTGGAACAGGGTGGCCGAGGCAGCATCCTGCAGTTCATGCCCTTTACCACCGTGAGTGCTGCGCCCCCGGCCCGCTGGCCCACCCTCCAGCTCAGAGCGGGTCAGCACGTTGCAGGAGAGCTTGGGGTCCGGCGGCCAGGAGGGAGGGCTCCTTCCTCCTGGACGTCACACCCACCGTTACCTTGCTGAGCAGCTGTCTGTCTGTCTGACAGGTATCGGAACTGGTGAAGGTGTCAGCCATGTCCAGCCCCAAGGTGGTTCTGGCCATCACGGACCTCAGCCTGCCCCTGGGCCGCCAGGTGGCCGCCAAAGCCATTGCCGCCCTCTGAGGGGCTTGGAGTGACCGCAGGGGCTGGCAGGGAGGGTCCCAGCCCCGGGCGCCTCAGAAAAGGACACGTGGAAAGATGAGACATCATTGCTCATATCCACATGATGTAACCGCCCTCGGTCGGTTTCCAGACCTTTCCCCTGCTCCTGACTTCTGACCTCTAAGACGGTTCCCAGTTTCTTTCATAATTTCCTTTCCCACTGCCAGCACCTGATGCATGTGAGCAGCCTGGTTCCTTGACTCCGGGCCGTCTCACTGCAGCCCTCCCACCCGAC